>CAUYRH010043482.1:0-10578 GCA_963574655.1 Perodicticus potto | reverse complement strand
TGGTGGGGCTGGGGTAGATTTGAACCTGCCAGCTCAGGTGTATTTGGCTAGTGCCTGAGCCATTTGTGGCACAGATGCTGCGCCATTATTGTAAAGTCGTTTTTTTTTTTTTTTTTTTTTTGAGACAGAGTCTCAAGCTGTCACCCTGGGTAGAGTGCGTGGCATCACAGCTCACAGCAACCTCCAATTCCTGGGCTCAAGCGAGTCTCTTGCCTCCGCCTCCCAAGTAGCTGGAACTACAGGCGCCCACCACAACGCCTGGCTATTTTTTGTTTGCAGCCATCATTGTTGTTTGGCGGGCCCGGGCTGGATTCGAACCTGCCAGCTCAGGTGTACGTGGCTGGAGCCTTAGCCCGTTGAGTCACAGGCGCCGAGCCCATTATTATAAAGTCTTACTCACTGTTTTCTCCTTCTCCAACTTAGGCTTCCATCTTAAAACAAAACCTAGGTCAGTGGCTTTATTACTATTTGAACTGTATGCCAGTGGTTCCCATGTTATCCGAACATTGAAATCATCAGGAGACTGATGCCTGCATTTCACTCCAGAGATTCTGATGGTCTTGATCAGGACATGGGTTGGGCTTTGGAAATTTTAAAAACTTTCCTGGTTATTTTAATGGACAGCCAAGTTTGGAAACTAACGCTTTTTGGTATTGTCCTAACCAAAAAGGCAAAAAAAGATGCTCGTAGTTTAGAGCAAATTTAGACAGTATGTATTTCAAGCTAATAATTCGACTCATTTTGCTGCATTAGCCACTCAAATAAACTGTACAACCAGTTTGACTATTTTTTCCACTGAATTTATACGTTTTAACTGATTTGATCAATGAATTCAGTAAAAAGTTTGATTCCTTAAAAGCATATGGCCACAGGCTCTAGTAAATTAAATTTATTGGAAGCCAGCTATGATTTTGGTATTTTGAACCATTGAGATGACATATTACAACAGAAGTACGTATTATTTAATTCCATTCCATATTGTTACTAAGAAACTGGATATTAAATTAAAATGCTGATAGTTTTAGATTGATTTGACCAGTTCATCCAGTAAACCTTTGGTTCCTCAAATTCATATAGTCATGGCCTAAGGGAAATTGAATTGGGGGGGGATTAGCTAGAAGTTTCACTATAATTTAGAGTATAAATTACTGTAGGAGTACACATTTTTAATTCTATCCTGCACATTTGCTAACAAACTAGATGTTAAATCAAAATGTTGTTACTGGAATGAGATTAATGCTGCCTTGTGCCTTTGATGTCATTCTGGGGACTTTTTTTTTTTTGTAGAGACAGAGTCTCACTTTATTGCCCTCAGTAGAGTGCTGTGGGGTCACACAGCTCACAGCAACTCCAACTCATGGGCTCAGGCGATTCTCTTGCCTCAGCCTCCCGAGTAGCTGGAATCACAGGTGTCTACCACATCCCCCGGCTACTTTTTGTTGTTGTTGTTGTTGCAGTTCAGCCAGGGCTGGGTTTGAACCCTCCACCCTCAGTATATGGGGCCGGCGCCCTACTGACTGAGCCACAGGCACCGCCCATTCTGGGGACTTTTGAAGGCACACAGGTTGCGATTGGATTTATGCACCACTTTCTGTGTATTACCATCCTCTTTAAAAAATTAACAAGCAGGTTGATCTTTTTAGTGCCTTGGGTCATACTGATTCATCAGAAGAATCACGTGTGAGGTAACACTCTCAGGCTCTGTCAACTTCCTGCCAACATTTCCTGTTAGAAACTCGAAATGCCACTTTAGAAAAAGGTCCTAACCCTTGTGCCCCACAAGGTCTTCATCTGACCGTGGACTTGAGGCAATGTAACTAGTTGGGCAGAGCAGAACCTTGTGAAGCATCCACAGTTGCTCAAAACGGAATTGAACAACCACTTGTCTCACTCAGTGAAACACAAAACATGTATCAAGTTCAAAATCAGGCAATTATGTGTGTATGGGCTACTTTCTTCACTGAAGAACAAGTTATTTGTTTATTATGGTATTTATCTATAAGGGGTAAAGAAATTACATCATTAGGCTTGGCATCTGTGGCTCAACAGGCTAAGGCGCCAGCCACGTACACCTGAGCTGGCGGGTTCGAATCCAGCCCGGGCCCGCC
Organism: Perodicticus potto; assembly: GCA_963574655.1. NCBI lineage: Eukaryota > Metazoa > Chordata > Mammalia > Primates > Lorisidae > Perodicticus > Perodicticus potto. The sequence goes on along the minus strand of CAUYRH010043482.1, from coordinate 8,470 downwards.
AAACAACAAAGTTGGCTGCAAGCTAAAAAAAAAAAAATGGCCGGGCGTTGTGGCAGGCACCTGTAGTCCCAGCTACTTCGGAGGCAGAGGCAGGAGACTGGCTTGAGCCCAGGAATTGGAGGTTGCTGTGAGCTGTGATGCCACAGCACTCTATCCAAGGTGACAACTTGAGGCTCTGTCTCAAAAAAAAGAAATTACATCATTAGAAAATGGAGAACATGGAGGTGCCTGTGGCTCAAGGAGTAGGGCACCGGCCTCATACACTGGAGGGGGCAAGTACAAACCTGGCACCCGCCAACTGCAAAAAAAAAAGAGGGCTCGGCGCCTGTGACTCAAGTGGCTAAGGCGCCAGCCACGTTCACCTGAGCCGGCAGGTTTGAATCCGGTCCGGGTCTGCCAAACAACAATGGCTGCAACCAAAAAATAGCCAGGCATTGTGACAGGTGCCTGTAGCCCCAGCTACTTGGGAGGCTGAGGCAGGAAACTTGCTTGAGCCCAGGAATTGGAGGTTGCTGTGAGCTGTGATGCCACCGCACTTTATCCATGGTGACAGCTTTTGGGTTGTGTCTAAAAAAAAAAAAAAAAAAGAGAGAGAGAAAGAAAGAAAGAAACTGGGCAACATAAGAAATGAATTTTTTTTTTTAAGACAAGGTCTCTCTCTGTTACCCAGGCTGGAGCGCAGTGGCATAATCATATCTCAATGTGACCTCAAATTCTGGGCTCAAGTAATACTCCCTCCTCAGCCTCCCAAATAGCTAGGACTGTAAGTATACACCACCATGCCAGATAATTTTTATTATTTTATTTCTTTTGAGACAGAGCCTCAAGCTATCACCCTGGATAGAGTGCTGTGGCATCACAGTTCACAGCAACCTCCAATTCCTGGGCTCAAGTGAGTCTCCTGCCTCTGCCTCCCAAGTAGCTGGGACTACAGGCGCCCGCCCCAATGCCCGGCCATTTTTTTTGGTTGCAGCTGTCATCGTTGTTTGGTGGGCCCAGGCTGGATTCGAACCTGCCAGCTCAGGTGTACGTGGCTGGCGCCTTAGCCCGTTGAGCCACAGGTGCCAAGCTGATAATTTTTATTTTTATTGTTTTAGTAGAGATGGGGGTTTCACTCTGTTGCCCAGGCTGGTCTTAAACTCTCGGTCTCAAGCAATCCTCCCTTCTTGGCCACTCTAGGTGCTGAGATTACAGGTGTGAACCACTGTGCTTGGCCAGAAAGGAATTTAAAATGTTTCTTTCTGGTTCGGGAGCAGTGGCTCACGCCTATAATCCTACCACTCTGGGAGGGCAAGGCAGGTGGATTGCTTGAGCTCAGGAGTTTGAGACCAGCCTGAGCAAGGGCAAAACCTGTCTCTACTAAAAACAGAAAAACTAGCCAGGCAGACATAGTGATGAACACCGGTAGTCCCAGCTACTTGGGAGGCTCACAGCAGACAAAAGGGTAGAAAGAGAACTTAGTATGTAGTCATTGCCTATAATATTCTGGCCTCTTTCTTTAATACTTAAAACAACTCCTTTGGGCTTGGTGCCTGTAGCACAGTGGTTATGGCACCAGCCACATACCCCCAGGCTGGCAGGTTCAAAACCAGCCCGGGCCAGCTAAACAACAATGACAACTGCAACAAAAACATAGCAGGGTGTTGTGGCAGGCGCCTGTAGTCCCCGCTACTTGGGAGGCTGAGGCAAGAGCATTGTTTAAGCCCAAGAGTTGGAGGTTGCTGTGAGCTGTGAGGAAGACACTCTACTGAGGGTGACATTGACATAGTGAGACTCTGTCTCAAAAACAAAACAAAACAAAAAAATACAACTCCTCAGTGTAGACTCAGTCTCAAACTCATAGATAGGATAGCTGAGATTGAGGGAGATTAAGTAACTTGCCCAAGGCTACACAGTGTAAAGTCCCAGTGGGATTTGAACCCAAGTCAGTCTGCGCCAAGCCCCATGATCTATCCACTATATCTTGGTGTGACCAAACATTTGGCTTGCCACTGAGGGATTTCCAAAAGGTAGAACTCTCTGTTCTCTGATCACTCTATTTGGGAACCACAGGCACCTGTTTCTTAGCCACCTAGATAGACTCCAGACCCTGAGTCTTCCTCTGGTGGGAAGGATGCATGGGAGGCCAGGATCTCTCACTTATTTCAGAAATAATACATCCAATCATCCTACATCCCCACTGGAGGAAGCAAGTTAATGGCACTTCCAGCCAAATCATATACTACAGAAGAAGCTCCACAGTTGACCACCTCCCTACATCGACCACCTCCTTAAGTTGACCCAATTTTCTTTTCTTTTTTTATCCTTTTTTGATTTTTTTTTTTTTTTTGCAGTTTTTTGGCCGGGGCTGGGTTTGAACCTGCCACCTTTGGTATATGGGGCCGGTGCCCTACTTTTCGAGCCACAGACACCACTTTTTTCCTTTTTCGAGACAGAGTCTCACTATGTTGCTCTCGGTAGAGTGCTGTGACATCGCAGCTCACAGCAACCTCCAATTCTCTCTCTCTCTTTTTTTTTTTTTCGTAGAGACAGAGTCTCACTTTATCGCCCTCAGTAGAGTGCCGTGGCGTCACACAGCTCACAGCAACCTCCAACTCCTGGGCTTAGACGATTGTCTTGCCTCAGCCTCGCAAGTAGCTGGGACTACAGGCACCCACCACGACGCCCAGCTATTTTTCTGTTTTGCAGTTTGGCCAAGGCCGGGTTTGAACCCATCACCTTCAGTATATGGGGCTGGTGCCCTACTCACTGCTCCACAGGCGCCACCCCAAGCCTCCAATTCTTGATCTGAAGCGATTCTCTTGTCTCAGCCTCCCAAGTAGCTGGGACTACAGGTGCCCACCACAACGCCTGGCTATTTTTTTGTTGCAGTTGGTTAGCTGGCCCGGGCCGGGTTTGAAGCCCCTGTAGCCACTGCGCTATGGGCGCCGGGCCAAGTTGACCTGATTTGCATTGACTGGACGTGCACACACGGCCAGGTCAGTACAGTAGGCCTGGTTCCTTACACTGACCACCTCCGTATGTTGACTAGTTCGTTACGGTCCTTTGCAGAGATTCTACTATGCATGTGCATCCTTAGATCATGCAGGTCAAGGGTCAGCAAACTTTTCCCGTAAAAGGCTATTTCAATCATCATTTTAGGTTTTCGGTTTTGTGAGCTGTGGGGTCTCTGTCACAACTTCTCGGCTCTTGTCGTTGTGGTGCGAAGCAGCTGTTGACAACACAAACACAAGTGAGTGTGGCTGTACTCCAAGCAGCTTCTAGTTACCCAAACTGGAGGCGAGCTGGATGTGGCCCATGGATAGTTTGCCAAACCCTGATGGAGGTTATTAATAAAGAATTCTCTGCATAGATAATGCCTTTTTGAAGAAGAATTATTTCTGGAAGTTACTTTAGCTGGGATAGGGCCAGTGGGCAGTTGACAGCTCTCTCTTGGACCAGTTGGCCATTCCTACTATTTTCTACTATTTTGGGACTATGGAATTTGACTTTTCTAATCCTACCCCCAAATCCCATAGTGTGTGGGTGTGTGAAGGCTGCAGTGTGTAATCTCCCATCATAAACTTCTTTACGTTTTTTTTAGATCTAGTCCTGAATCCTGAACGTCACAAATTTTCTATCTTTTTCCTTGTCTATAAGGAGGTATTAGACAAGTTCATTTGTCCATTGTTCTTTTCAACTATGTCTTTTATTTCAATACACCATTTAAAAAGTAATTCTCATTGCATTCTACATCAACTTAAGATATATCCATTTACTTCAATATAGCGTTTTCTTTATTGTGTGCTAGAAAAAGATGAAAATTATTTAAAATATTATGAAAATTTTATTTCTTTATTCTTATTAGAGACTGGGTTCACTCTGTTGCCTAGTGGCATCATCATAGCTCATTGCAACCTCTACCTCCCAGGCTCACTTGATTCTCCTACCTCAGCCTCCTGAGCAGTTGGGACTGGAAGGAGGTGCCACCACACCCAGCTAGTTTTTTTTTCTTTTTTTTTATAGAGACAGAGTCTCACTTTATTGCCCTCGGTAGAGTGCCGTGGTGTCACACAGCTCACAGCAACCTCCAACTCCTGGGCTTAGGCGATTCTCTTGCCTCAGCCTCCCAAGTAGCTGGGACTACAGGCGCCCGCCACAATGCCCGGCTATTTTTCTGTTTTGCAGTTTGGCCGAGGCTGAATTTGAACCCACTGCCTTCAGTATATGGAGCTGGCGCCCCACTCGCTGAGCCACAGGCACTGCCCACCAGCTGGTTTTTTTTTTTAAGACAGAGCCTCAAGCTGTCACCTTGGATAGAGTGCCGTGGCATCACAACTCACAGCAACCTCCAATTCCTGGGTTCAAGCGAGTCTCTTGTCTCTGCCTCCCAAGTAGCTGGGACTACAGGCGCTGGCCACAATGCCCAGACATTTTTTTTCTTTTGGTTGCAGCCTTCATTGTGCTTTGGCAGGCCCAGGCTGGATTCGAACCCACCAGCTCAGGTGTAAGTGGCTGGTGCCTTAACCTGTTGAGCCACAGGTGCTGAGCCTTTTTTTTTTGTACAGACAGGGTCTCACTCTTGCTCAGGCTGGTCTCAATGCATGGGTTCGAGCAATCCTCCTGCCTCAGCCTCCCAGAACACTAGGATTACAGTTGTGAGCCACCACACCCGGTCGAAATTTTTTTAACTGAAAAGCAAATCTACCTTTCTCCTTTTTATTTTATTTATTTATTTTTTATTTTTTTTGACACAGAGTCTCAAACTGTTGCCCTCGGTAGAGTGCTGTGGTGTCACCACGCACAGCAACCTCAAACTCTTGGGCTTAAACGATTCTCTCGCCTCAGCCTCCCAAGTAACTGGGACTATAGGCGTCCACCACAATGCCCGGCTATTTTGTTCTTTTAAATTTTTTTTTATTATTATTAATTTTTTTTGGAGTCAGAGCCTCAAGCCATCACTCTGGATAGAGTGCTGTGGCATCACAGCTCACAGCAACCTCCAATTCCTGGGCTCAAGCGAGTCTCTTGCCTCTGCCTCCCACGTAGCTGGGACTACAGGTGCCTGCCACAATGCCCGGCCATTTTGTGGTTGCAGCTGTCATTGTTTGGTGGGCCCGGGCTAGATTCGAACCCGCCAGCTCAGGTGTATGCGGCTGGCGCCTCAGCCTGTTAGCCACAGGCACCGAGCCATTGCCTGGCTATTTTGAAGTTGTAGTTGTGATTGTTGTTTGGCAGCCCCGGCTGGATTTGAACCCGCCAGCTCCGGTGTATGAGGATGGCGCCCTAGCTGCTTGAGCTATAGGCTCTGAGCCTGTTCTCCTTTTTAGTATTCTCTCCCATAAAACCACAGTATCATGGCTCTCCCAAGCCTTCATCTGTTCAGCGGGCATCCCCTGAGCACTTACTCTTTGACATGCACGGGGTAGAAGCCACTCATAGCCCCGAGCCCTAGCTGTAGATATGCCCTAAAGAGAAGTGTGCAAAGAAGCATATCCTCAAATACAAAAGGAGCAAATCTTGAAAAGGGTTTGAGGACAGGCTTGGAAACCCAAATTTGGGGAGCATGGTAGAAGGTGGTAAGGCTTGGGTTCAGGAAAAATACAAGCACAGGGTAGGGGTAACAAACAGGTTGACTCAGGAAGACAAAAGGAGCCCAGCCCTGGGAGATTGCCAAGGTGTCTCAAGGAGGACACACGTCATAGCAGGTTCTCTAACAGGAAATTGACAGCGATGAAAAAGGTGCTTTAGGCAGCTGGTGCTGTGGCATCCCAGGCATGAGAACAGGGAGACTTGCTGGTTGGATCAGAGAGGGGCACACAGATAGGGGAAGGGACAGTGTCCAAAAAAAAAAAAAGAAAAGAAATCCCCCAGGAATCAGGAGGATAACGGCAGTGTCACTAATTCCAGAGCAATTGAGAAGAGGTAGTGTTCTTTGGGAAGATGTCTTTGAGTTTTACCTTGAAAAATTTCAGGTGTTCTTATGCTGCGTGAGTAAAGATGCTCTTTGGGGGAGCAGATGGGCTATCTGTGCAGGTTTATGTAGCACTCCTGATAGGGATGACAGCTGACCTAGGCAATCTGTCCTTTGTGACATCCATCTGCTTAATGACCTCTGCCTTCACTCCTACACTCTGTCGAGTTTGACTGAGGAGCAACTTGCTTTCCAAAGATATGCACACTGGATATACTTGCATTTTTCCTGTTCTGTGCCCACATTTTTCTTGAACCTAAGCCTTAACCCTGTAGGCCGGCTTAGAACAACCATGCCCATTACCAGGCCTGGCTTAATCTGCCTTGCCCACTATACTATTTTTTTCTTGGAGATAGAATCTTGCTCTGTTCCCCCAGCTGGAGTGCAGGTGCATCTTCACAGCTCCCTGCAACCTCAGAGTCCTAGGCTCAAGTGATCCTCCTGCCTCAACCGCCTGAGTAGTTGGGACTACAGGTGCCTACCACCATGCCCAGCTAATTTTTTGTAGAGATATCTTGCTCTTGCTTAGGCTAGTTTCAAACTCTTGGATACAAGCAATCCTTCCACCTGAGCCACCCAGAGTGCTAAGATTACAGGCTTGAACCACCATGCTCAGCTTCATATCATACTTGTTACTGAACTTTGGATTGGTAAGTTTGTGCTTGACTTAGGAGAAATGACTCAAATAGCTTATCCCTCTAAAAGAGATTCATTTAAAGAAGATATTACAATTATTAAGCATATATAAACACACTTAGATAAATATTTAGATAATGCATGCATTAAGCAAGGCACTATTTTGGTTTGATAGGGATCAGCTATTCATCTGATAAGATTTCATAAGTGTTTATCGAGATAAGCCATTGACTTCCTTCTTCCAGCCTTACACTTGTGAGAAAGACATTGATATTGAAGATTCTAGTGATACCCATTTGAGGAGAAGACAGTAATAAATAATTTAGAATCTTTATGGGTCACTTGTTTTTCTAATTACTTATGAAACAGCCTCAAACACTATTGGTGCTATTGGGAAAGGTGACATTCCCATTTCATATGTAACCATGGAGCCATTAAAAAAAGAGAGGAAGAAATAAAGGAGAGAAAGAGAGAGAAAGAGAAAGGGAAAGAGGGCTGAGAGTAAAAAAAAAAAACCTTATTGTATGTAATACAGATTCTGGTATCTTGAGAAGCTGCATGTTTGGTTTGGCTGAAGAATATCAAAAGCCACTAAGCAAGAGAATGACATTTGTTGTCACCAAAGTAAACAATTTTTATTTCTGTTTTCCATATGCAGGCATATGAGTAAAACATGGCACATTTTCTATTTGTACATTTTGGGAAAACATGTAGCATTATAATCATCATAATATGAAACATATCCCTTATGCTACTAAATGTTCCATCATTGCTTTGGAAGTTTTACATGAGCAAAGGAAATGGAAATTAGTGATCCCAAGAAGTTTCAGCACTAATATGGATTCTGGTATGGTCCAGACCAAAATAACCAGACCTGAATTGTCTCAGTTACATGAACATTTATGTTGTAATCTGTTTCCAGAGCATTTGGTTCAAATATCACAATAACTCATCAAATATATACTTCATTGCCAGGAAAATTTTCCTTGAGCCTTGCTGAGATTTTTTTTTTTTTTTTTCTGATCTCACTAGAGATGGAAATGTCTGCCACTCTCCATAAACTCCATGGAATTTTCCTCTTTGTCCAAAAGAGAAGAGTTTTTGTGGAACCAGACTCTCTGCCCCCACCCCAGACAAATATGATCAAATGCATACATTTCCAGGAAGGTCTTTTTTTGTTGTTTTGTTTTGTTTTTGAGACAGAGTCTCACTATGTCGCCCTCAGTAGAGTGCGGTGGTGTCACAGCTCACAGCAACCTCCAACTCTTGGGCTTAAGTGATTCTCTTGCCTCAGCCTCCCAAGTAGCTGGGACTACAGGAGCCTGACACAATACCAGCTATTTTTTGATGCAGTTGTCATTGTTGTTTAGCTGGCCCGGGCTGGATTTGAACCTGCCAGCCTTGGTGTACATGGCTGGAGCCATAACCATTGTACTACGGGTGCCAAGCTTTTACCAAAAATTTTAAAAATCCGCCAAGCGTAGCTGGCACGCCTGTAGTCCCAGCTGGTCAGGAGGCTGAGGCAAGAGAGTTGCTTGCACCCAGAATTGTTTGAAGTTGCAGTGAGCACCTCACTGCACTCGAGCCTGAATGACAAAGGGAGACTGTTTAACAAAAAAGAATATATATATATATATATATATATATATATATATATATATATATATACACACACACACACATACACACACACAAAAAAGAACAAATAGAAGACTGGAAATAGAAGAAATGAATGGGCTCGGCGCCTGTGGCTCAACGGGCTAAGGCGCCAGCCACGTACACCTGAGCTGGCGGGTTCGAATCCAGCCCAGGCCCGCCAAACAACAATGATGGCTGCAACCAAAAAATGGCCGGGCGTTATGGCGGGCGCCTGTAGTCCCA
>CAUYRH010043480.1:0-19281 GCA_963574655.1 Perodicticus potto | reverse complement strand
TAGAGGGAGAGAATTCAAGTGGGGAGAGAGAAGCTCTCTCCGTTCCTCTCCCGGTCTTTCCCTGTCTCCTCCTTTAGGCCTTTCGCCTCAGAGTATATATAGGTGTATGGGTTCCTTGGCCAGGAAACGAATGAATACAGTCCCTTCCGCTGGGTGCAAGGTGAATGAGTGTATCAATGAATGGATACAGTCCACTCATGAATTGAGGCCTAGGAAATTCACAAGAAATTGACCTAGGCATAGGAAATGGGGGTTCCACATTTAGTCCTAAGTGTAAAGTGAAGGAGACACCAAGGCACAGGTGTCTCCTCAGCAGTTGTCCAGGCTTTTTGGCTATTGGAGCCTCTGGTGGGGATTGGAGGTCCCCCTCCTTGCCTGTCATCCAGCCCGCTGGCTCTTCGGCTGGCTGCCGCAGCACCAACATCACCGAGGAGGCAGCAGGTCCGCCAACTACGCTGAGCTGGCTAGGGCGCCAGGTGTCCTGCATCAATTCTCCCTCTCCGAGTAGAAACCCTAACTGCTGTTAGGGAAAAGGGGCGAAGACTCGATCTAACTGCTTCCTGCTGAATCGGGCGATGATAGAAGGGGGCAGTTAGGGTTTCTGTGGAGGGAGAGTGATACAGGGGTTCATGGACTGGTGCCTCTATTTCCCTAACATATATCCCCTCACGCATAATTGAACAATCAGCAATGCATAATCAACCACATCCCTCCAAAATCTGAGGGCTCTTCAGCTCACAACTGACACCTTGTCAAGGCCTCTGTTGTCTTCTCCTGTACTACTGTAATGGATCCAACCGGCCCCCTGCTGCTCTGTCCCTTTCTCAGGATATTCTCCCCTCTGAGACCTTATAATCTCATCACATCAATACCAACCAATGGTTTTCTTTTCCCATTATGCTTGCAATTAAATCCCAGGCAGTGTGACTTTGATCTGGTCCCTGCCTGTCCTGCAAATGATTCAATACCACTCTCTCTGGCTCACAATGCTCACTCACACTGACCTTCCATTCCTCAAACTTGCCACACTCCTCCCACCTTAAGGCTTTTGCTCTAGCTGCTCCCTCCTCTTGGAAGGCTCATCCTCCTTGATCTTTCACACTGTTGATTTCTGTTTGTCCTTTGACCCACAACTTAAATATCATCTCAGAATGACTGTCCCTGACCACCCAATCAAAATAGTGACCTAATCGCCATTCACTATTTTCTATCTCTGCATTTTCTTATTGCTATGTGATATTTTTCTGGAGTATTTATTGTTCACTCATTCATTCTCTCTGTCTTTCTCTCCCCTTACCTTATGTATCCTTATATTAATCTGAAATTTTAAAAAAATTTAAATAAAAAATAAAAAGAGAAAGAAGCCCCTCTAAACATAGACTCAATTTTCCTGGCTCTCCATTGATCACATTCAAAACCTGTATTTATTCTGTGCTCACATATTATTCTTGTGGGGAAAGGGGGAGCCAAGGGGGAAGCTCATTCACATGACAGGACATGCAGTTCGACTGAAATATTTATAAAACACGTGTGTGGGTTGCTGTGGTTCCAGTGGGTCACAAAGTGTGGTGCCCCACGCAGCAGCCTGTGCACTACCTGGGAGTTTGTTAGAAATGCAGATTATCAGGCCCTGCCCCTGACCTTAGGAACAGAAACTCTGTGGAAGGGTCAAGCAATCTGTGTGACTCTATGAATGCTAAAATTTGAGACCCACTGATTTAGACTAATCACACACACAGGCATACCTCAGAGACACTGTGGGTTCCATTCCAGACCAGTACAAAAACGCAAGTCACACAAACATTTTGGTTTCCTAGTTCATATAAAAGTTATGTGTACACTGTTCTATAGTCTATTGAGTGTGCAATAGCGTTATGTCCTTAAGAGCATACTCTTTAATTTGAAAATATTTTGTTGCTGAAAAATTCTAACCACCATCTAAGCCTTCAGCCAATCATAATCTTTTTGCTAATGGAGGGTCTTGCCTTGACATTGATGGCTGTAAACTCATCCGGGTGGTAACTGAAAGTTGAAGTGGCTACAGTGATTTTTTTTAAATAAGACAAAAATCAAGTTGACCACCTCTTTCTTCCATGAATGATTTCTCTGTAGTATACAATGCTGTCTTACGGCATTTTATCCATGGTAGAACTTCTTTCAAAATTGAAGTCAATTCTCACAAATCCTACCACTGTTTATTTAACTAAGTTGATGTAAAATTCTAACTCCTTTATTATCATTTCAACAATGTTCATGGCATTTTCATTCTGAGTAGATTCCATCTGAAAAAAAAACCACTTTACTTGCTCATCTATAAGAAGCAGATCCTCATTTGTTCAAGTTTTATCATGAGATTGCAGCCAATCAGTAACATATTCAGGCTCCACTTCTAATTCTAGTTCTTCTCTTGCTATTTCTACCACATCTGCAATTACTTCTGCTAAAGTCTTGAACCCTTCAAAATTATCCATGAGATTTGGAATCAACTTCTTTCAAATTCCTGTTAATGTTGCTATTTTGACCTTCTCCCACTAATCTCAAGCATTCTTAGTGGCACTAGAATGGTGAATTCTTTTCAGAAGGTTTTTGACTGATTTTCCCCAGATCTATCAGAAGAATCACTATGTATGGCAGCTATAGTCTTACAAAATATACTTTTTATATAAATAAATAAATTCTTAAATAATAAGACTTGAAAGTCAAAATGGCTCCTCGATCCATAGGCTGCAGAATGGATATTTTGTTTGCAGGTAGGAAAACAACATTCATTTCCTTGTATATCTTCAACAGAGTTCTTGAGTGACTAGTTGCATTGTCAATGAACAGTAAAATTTGAAAGGAATCTTTTTTCCTGAGCAGTAGATCTCAATATTGAGCATCAAATATTTAGTAAACCATGCTGTAAACAGACGTGCTGTCATCCAGGCTCTGTTGCTGCCTTCGTAGAGCACAGGCAGAGTAGATTTCAGTGTAATTCTTAAGGGCCCTAGGGTTTTTGAAGTGGTAGATGAGAATTGGCTTCAGCTTAAAGTCACCAGCTGCATTAGCCACCAACGAGAGAGACAGCCTGTTTTTGAAGCCAGGGATTGACTTCGCCTCTTGGCTATGAAAATCAAAGGTGATATCTTCTTCCAATGGAAGGTTGTTTTGTTGCCACTGAAAATCTGTTGTTTAATGTAGCTACCTACATCTGAATAACTTGCTGCAGCTTCCTCATCAGCACTTGCTACTTCACCTTTTATGTCATAGAGATGGTTTCTTTTTTAAAAAATCTCATGAACTCACTAATCTCTTTGCCTTCAAACTTTTCTTCTGCAATGGTCTCAGACTTTATGGAATTCAGTAGAGTTAGAGCCTTGTTCTGGATTAAGCTTTGGCTTAAAGGAATGTTGTGGCTTGTTTGATCTCCTATCCAGACCACTCAAACTTGTTTCCTATCAGCAAGAGGCCTAGAGTTGGACCCATTTTGGCTTTCAGCATGCTTTCCACACTAAGCTTATCCACTGCTAGCTTTTTATTTAAAGTGAGAAATGTGCAACTCTTCTTTTACTTGAATACTTCCAGGGTGTTGTACAGTTATTAATTGTCCTAATTTCAATACTGTTGTGTGCCAGGAAATATGGAGGCTCAAAGACAGAGAGACAGGGTAAAGGCCAGTCAGTGGAGCAGTCACAAGATACACACTTATTGGTTCAGTTTACCATCTTATGTGGAGCAGTTTGTGACACCCTTCCCCAACCAATTACAATATTAACATCAAAGTTGCTGGTCACAGATCACCATAACAGATATAAGAAGAAGAAGAAGAATGTGGGAGGGTCTTTATTTGACACAAGCAATCATTATAACCTGGTTCTTTGTACCCTCAATGAGTCCCCAACAATAAATAAATAAATAATCTGAAACCTTGCAAGAGTTACCAACATGTGACACAGAGAGATCAAGTGAGCATGTGCTCCTAGGAAAATGGGACCAATAGACTTGTCTGGTACAGGATGGACACAAGCCTTCAATTTATAAAAAAACACAATGTCTATGAAGCACAATAACATCATGAGTATGAGTGAGGTCACCCTCACACTCACCCTTAGCCTACGCATTAAATGATGTCCAAAAAGTGCCTTAGATCTGCCCAAGTTGGGTGGTAGGCAGCACTCCTGACATGTGGAAATGAGAAACAGGACTGAATCCACTCCTTCACTCAACTTCCTTTTACCTTCTATATCATTCTCATTTGTTCCCTCAAATTTGGCTGATATCACTCCAGTGAGACCACTAGTTGTTGGTATCTGATGAAAGAACTAACATCTGAGTTATAAACTGGCCGTGATGGGTAGCGTGTGTTTTCTCTCTCTCTCTCTCTCTCTCTCTCTCTCTCTCTCTCTCTCTCTCTCTCTCTCTCTCACACACACACACACACACACACAGAGGAGCTACTGAGTTGCTATAAGAAATTCCAAAAGTGCAGTCATATCTGAACTTATGTTATATATTTCACCTAGTTGTTCAGCGAGCCAAATCTCAGCAACCTCCACTTGTCTCCAACTCAGGCACATTTGATATTCTCAGCTATAGAACCACAGTATCTACCTGCTTTCAGTTTTGATCCTAGAAACATTTCTGTGTCAGTTGTCACTAGTTTCAAGATGAGAGCTTACCCAAGTTAGCAGTAAGTGAATTAGATTTTTTCTTTTTAAAAAAAGCAGTACTTACTTACACAGTACCAGTTCTGGATTGGTTGCTTAAATCCAAGGAATCACAGTATATTTATGTTTTATCTACGAATTTAAAACAAAAGCAGATATCGTAGGCTGCTTGGTGGGTCATGGTTTCCGTGAATTGTTCTTCTTGCATGTAGTGACACAAAGCCTTTTCTTCTCCAACCCACCCAAAGTATATTTGTTGATTCCTTTTAGACTTCTCCAATTGTTAAAAGGAGAAAACATTAGCATTATGACTAGTCACAGATTGAAGGTGACATTACCTTTCAGAAGCTTCAGATGAACAGAGTATGGAGAATATTCCTGGAAATTTGAGTGAATGACTTGGCTACCACTCTTGGTTACATTTGGGGATTGTGCAACTAAGAAAAACAAGTGAGTGAGAATTGAGAGCAATGTTGTGTGATTGTTACTGAGATTTCCCTCATGTTCTAGGATGTCACTCATTCTTATGTGGACTCTGTTTTTTATAGATCAGATTATGCTCCTTATCAATAGTGAAACCTGGGGAAATAGTACAACCAGTTTCTCCATGTCAATATTAAGGAAAAGTCCTACTTTATTTAAATACTGCCCTAATTATAATGCCATTTTATAATTGTGGCAAACAATTACCAAAGCACCTTCATATGCGTACGAGTATGGTACATTGTTAATTTTAATAATCATTATGGGGCAGCGCCTGTGGGTCAGTGAGTAGGGCGCCAGTCCCATATACTGAGGGTGGCAGGTTCAAACCCAGCCCCGGCCAAACTGCAACAAAAAAATAGCCAGGCGTTATGGCGGGCACCTGTAGTTCCAGTTACTCAGGAGGCTGAGGCAAGAGAATTAATTGCCTAGCCCAGAAGTTGGAGGTTGCTAACAAAAAAGAAAAGTCATGAATTTGTAGGATTAGCAGAACAAGGATTATTCTCCCATTTAAAATACTAGTCTCTGAGAGAGACCTTAAGCTCCTTAATCAAGACCACATAACAACTTGCACGGTGCTGCAGGGAATTCCAGGACTGGACCTCTTTCCATTGTACCATATGTACTTAACTTCAATTCCCAGAAACACTAGGAGGTGGTAGGAGAAATCTTTACTCTATCTTGATTCCGCACTATTTTTAGCAATAATGACAAATGACTGTTTTTAAACTGTATAAATGGACTGATGAGAAATGACTTTCTGAACACCCAGGCCTATCCCACACGTTCCAGTGTTTCTTATTGTGCTAATGTAAAAATGTTAGGGGTAGGAAAGCAGGGAGGATAGAGAAGGACATTCATTAAATGAAGAAAAAGCACATATTGATTTTTCTTTCCATTGTAGATAGGTAATACGATTTCATAGCCTATTCAATATGAAAATAGGACTTAATGGAGTTATGGCTTATGATTTGGCTGTTGTGTCAGACTTCCTTTCCAGAAATCTCGTTTTCATCTCAGACTCCACTCCAGAACACTGGGTAACCAGACAGCTAGATCTACCCCTAGTCCTGCAGAACATGAGACAGAGAATCCGCTCTGTAGAAGTTATTCAATAATTGTCCTGAAGAACATCGAAGAAACTTGCACAGAGACTTGTCCTTCAGTAGCACAACAGAAAAGGGCACACTGCCCCCAAAGACATGGTTAACCATCTAAAGGTCATGGCAAATTGAGAATTTATTATTTGTGGCAGGGTTTCTTCCAGGCAAGAGGTACTCTCAAAAAGCAGATTTTAGATTTGTCGTTCACATTTTGACTTACTTTCTCAAAACCAGTCGTGAATGTTGTTGGGAGACAATTCTTCATGGGTCTCAAGCTTTTCTGCATATCTTGTAAGCAGAATCATTGACCACTCTAGTAACAAACTATCTTTGCAAGGAAGTTTGCATGGAGGATGTTTGTGTAGTTGACCCTTCATGGAAGATAGACTTTCCCTCTCAAGCAATGGGCCGGCACACTTATTGTCCTCTATGAAACTTTCAGGTTCCCTAAGTGCAGAAATTTCTACCCTGAAACATAATCTCCTGCACATGGAGATATCTCCTGCTCACCAAGGGATAATGCAATTTAAAGGCACCAAATACGGGGGCACTCACGCTGCTTCTTGTTGTGAGTAACCAAGCCCTTTCTCTCTGACCTAGGACTCTTTCGATCACCTGTCCATTAAATGACCGGATGAAAATCACAGCGTAAAAGAGCTCTGACCATTTACATTCGTTTTTTCTAGGTGAGTTTACTACATTACAGATCTGTGGTATTAGTCACACTTCCCTGTACAGATTAGTACTGGCTTTTGCTGTTGTTCCTTCCTGTCATCAGCTAAACTGGTCTTTGGTATCCTTAGGCTAAAGAGAGATAATTAATGAAAAAGTATTACATGAAATTCTGGTTCAACATTGAAAAAGGCTAAGAAATTTCCCAATAATCCGTATATTTGCCTGTGCAGACAAATTAGGCTAAAATAAAATTTATATATAGATGACTCTGACGGACTCGCCGTCCCCATGAAGCCTCCCTATACATGTATTTCTGAGGATTCCCATAAGGCATTTTCTGTGTATTCCATTCCTTTGGTGCCTACTGTGCTCTGTACGTGCCGTCTTTAACTTGGGGCTCTGGCCACTCCAACCATTTAGCTCCTCCAGCTCCCTTAATGCAGAGCAGTAGCTCTTCACTGATGGTCTTCATCCCATGAGATCCAACAAACCCCACCAATATCCACAGTTCAAGGCCAGATGCGGCTTCCTCTACTGTGAGACACTCGGTGCTACCTAACTGGTACTTGGGCAGCCAAAATATTTTTAGACAAATCCAAAACCAAATTTAAATATGGAACACCATGGAGGCTTCCCCCCTCCCCTTAGTGGCCCATGGATCAAGTTGTTTCAGATTTTTTCACTTGCTTCATGAAGACTTTTATGGAGACAAAACTCTGTTAACAAAACGGGCCTGAATCCCCAGTGGTGGATACACTGGAAAACACTTGCCCCAGGTATCTGCAGGGCTCAGATACTCACCTCCTTCAAGTTTGGCTCCAAACATATCCTTTTCAGGGACACCTTTCCTGAGTACCTGTTTGAGAGCATTAACTCCCACTCCTGGCCCAAATTCCATACCCTCTTCTCTGCCTGTGGCACTTATTACCTCCAAATGTATATAAAATGTATTTATTTTGTTTATTAGGATCTTTTCTCACGAAAATGTCAATTCCAAGAGGGCTAAGGTTTTTATCTCTCTGTCTCACCGATGTGCATAGATTTAGGCCCAGCACCCAGTTGGTGCTCAGCGAATATTTGAAGAATAAATAACTGAATCCCACACTCAGGCCACATGCATACTGCGCTCATGTCACATAGACTCCTTGGCCCCATGTCCATTAAATCTGTCATCCAGTAAACATATTTTGACTGAAAAGATAATTATGAATTATGATGCAAATAAGATATACCCCACTTGAAGGACCAAGTAGTTGGACAAATAATGACAATCCATTTTCTCATTTTGGTCGCCTCTCACCTTTGAAATTAGAACAGAAAATACAAATAAATTTAGCCTGGCCTTTCCATTCCCTGTAATGATTAGTCATTTTTAAATCTCTGTAGTTGTTATATTCAATAATTTAATTCTCTTCTCAATTCTTTTCTTTTTCTGTTGCCACTTAAAATTCCTTAAGAAACGAATTATAACCACTGAAATTTCTATGTGACTCAGGATATACAGTTAAATGTCATAATGAACTAGGTCACATTATGTGACTATGTGTATTAACTATAGGGAAAATTAGCAAAAAAGTCCATTTATCAGGTAGGAATGACAGATCGAAAAGAAAAAGAAGAAAAGTAAAAGCCTTCACTTGGGGTTCACAAACCTATGAGGCAATACTAGTGCGGGTAGATTCCTACAAATTTTCAGGAAAGCACTTAGGATATGTCAAATTTATTTAAAATTTGTATATATTAAGGCCAGGCACAGTGGCTCATGCCTGTAATCCTAGCACTCTGGGAGGCCGAGGCAGGAGGAACCCTTAAGTTCAGGAGTTCAAGACCAACCTGAACAAGAGTGAGATCCCATCTCTACTAAAAATAGAAAAACTGAGGCAATGAGCCCAAGAGTTTGATTTTGCTATGAGCTATGATGCCATAGCACTCTACCCAGGGTGACAGAGTGAGACTCTGTCTCAAAAAATAAATAAAATAAAATATATTAGAATGTATTTATCATATTTTGAAATATGTATGTAGAATGATATTTATGGCAATGTTACTAATAATGAATCAAAATTATAAGCAATTTAAATATTCAGCAATAAGGGAATAGTTAAATCAGTTACATGCTTATTATTCTATATAATACACATTATTTAGTCACTTAAGATTGTGTTTTTAGGATCACTTAAAGAAACCATTTTCATAACATAACACAGAAACTAAAAGCTAGTTACAGATTGTACATATTGAGCTATATTTATCGAACAAATACATTCATAGAAAAAAATTGAACTCAAATTTGCAAATAATATCGCAAATAATTACTTGTGATTATAACATTAGATGTCATTTTATGGATAACTCCTAATATTTCACATTATTCAGCTGGCTACCATGTTCTTTTTTTTTTGAGACAGAGCCTCAAGCTGTCACCCTGGATAGAGTGCTGTGGCATCACTGCTCACAGCAACCTCCAGCTCCTGGCTTCAAGCGAGTTTCCTCACTCTGCCTCCCAAATAGCTGGGACTACAGGCACCCGCCACAACACCCGGCCATTTTTTGGTTGCAGCCGTCATTGTTGTTTGGCGGGCCCAGGTTGGATTCGAACCCACCAGCTCAGGTGTACATGGCTGGCGCCTTAGCCTGTTGAGCCAGAGGCGCCAAGCCTGGCTACCATGTTCTTAACTGATGTTGATAGCTAGACAAAACACTTTTGCAAAAAAAAATATTTAAATAGTGAAATATATTTAGATGATAATTCAAGATAAATTGAATATATTCATAGTAAGAGTTGGCATTTGATGAACTCTAATTTGTGCCAGGTACTACACTAAACACTTTAATCCCTCTAGGAAGTTGGTATTATCATATTATAGATGAGGAAACTGACGTTTTTACAATATGAAGTAACCATTTCAATACCCCATGACCAGTCAGGGGCAGTGTGAGATTTGATTCAGAATTTTCTGTCTCCAGGGTTTCTGCTCTTGAGCATTATGGACAATGACCTATGGTGAGTTTGTTTGCAATTTACTTTTGATCAAGACAATGAATTATTTTCATGTAGGTTGGCCTTCCTGATGGTAATCACTATAGAGATGATTTCTGTCTTTTAACTCTTTATCAGATACCTGTTGCCTCTCTCTAAGGTCTTATTGCATTACTTTATAGCTGATAAAACATGTAGCTCACTTTGGCTTAGACACTGATGGGGTTATTTAAATTTGTATTCAACTATAACATAAAGCCTTTCCAAAAATATTTTTTATGAATGACTTTTTAAAAACTAAAACTAGCACAAAATACAAAAACAGAAGATTTTCTGATAGATGAAGAAAATATTAAGCTGTGGCAAGGTCAAATAGGCCTACAAAAAATGTTGACAGCTTCATAGACTCTGCCCCTAAATGATACAGTGGGGACACTCTTGCCAAATCTCCCAAACATCCAGGTAGAACATTAAGTACACTGATGACTTTAAATAAACAATCTGGTTTTGCACAAACCCACTTCATGTCCAACCAAGTGGGAAGCTCATTGAACTGCCAGACCAAGAGAAAGACAATTTTTACATTAGAAGAGAAGCTTAGCAAACTGGTGTAAACATATGTGCGTTCATAATTTAAGGTATTTAGTTTCATATTACCGAGAAGAAATTTCTAGATCAAAAGAATTCCTACAGAAAACATTAAACTGTAATATTAAAAGAAGGAGAGTTTTACAAATTGTATGTAATATGAAACATAACAAAATTAAGAGTTCTGGCTCAATTTTTAGGAAGAAATATTTTCTGGAAATACAATACTTTTATTTGCATAAAAGCAAGATGAATTTTAAACTTAAATCTTAAAGATGATGCTGCCACTCTAGATGATAAATACTGTATTTTAATATTTCCACAATTTAAAACCATTTTAAAAGGACAAGGCCAGAAGTTATCAAAATGTTTGTAACAGTCTAGTTTAAGGACTCTGAATGGTTAGAACCTGGTATATTGAACATATGCTGTTATATTCCTCAGAAACACTCTTTCAAAAAAAGCTTCTCATGCTTTTTAATCTGCCATTTTGTTAACAAATAACATTCTCAAGTTAAATAATAAAAAATGTTCCTAAAATAATGTCCTTTCCCCTGAGGCATCCTCAGAAGGTAACAGTCAGTAACACAGTTAGGTAGGTAGGATTATTCCAGCTGCCTGCCAAAATATCATCATGACTATTAAAGCGTAATGAAAAATGCTGCTCCATCAATAACAGAAAGGACAAGATTATTCTTATTTCTGGAATTCTTTCTGATGTGAGTCAATTCACTGGGTGGGATTTCACTGTAAAATGGTGACTATATATATATATATATATTTTTTTTTTTTTTTTTTTTTTTTAGAGACAGAGTCTCATTTTGTGACCCTGGATAGAGTGCTGCCGTGGTGTTATAGCTCACAGAAACCTCAAACTCCTGGGCTCAAGCAATCCTCTTGTCTTAGCCTTCTGATTATCTGGGATTACAGGTGACTGCCACAGCACCCGGCTATTTTTAGAGATGAGGTCTCAATCTGCTCAGGCTGGTCCCGAACTCGTGAGCTCAAGCAGTCTACGCACCTCATCCTCCCAGAGTGCTAGGATTACAGGTGTGAGCCACTGCACCTGGTCTGAAAGTATTTTAAATAAAGGAAGAATGGATCTAAGACTTTCAAACCTTAGACATAATAGAAAGCCATAGACTCAAACTTCACTCAGCAGGCAAAGACAGGGACAAAATTTAAAGTACAACATGTAAATTCAAGTTTAATTTTCTGTGAATTTGATATTTTTTAACATTCACATTTCTTCTTAGCACAACAGTCCAAATAAAAACATTTCACCCTCCATCTACAAAAATAAAATTCTGTCACTTTGCTTTTCATTTCAAACCTGGCGACATCAGATTGAAGGAGGAGTGAGAATATGAGATTATTTTAAAGACTGCTTTTGTATTTTACAAGAAGTTCTCCAAAGACAATTAGGAATTTGGATAATCCAAAGACACACAAATAATCCACAACATAAAAAGTCTTTTTGGCTTTTTTAAAATTATTGAACTTAGAGAAGTTTAAACCTGACCACGATATGCCGTCCTCTAGGAGCCCTCTCTGCCTGGGCAGATCTGACAGGAACTCTAGACTGGGACCAGAAGATCTCGTTCACAACTTGGGGGTACTGTCTTTCTTCTGTTGACCAAAGTCAGTTCTTCTGTTGACTTTTCATTATTTTATATATCTATATTGTCCTTCAAGCTAAGTAAAGGAACTCTATTTTATTTTGTTTTAGTATTCGCTTAAAGGGTGTGGAATAAAGCTTCCCCCACACTAAGCTCTTTTTATTTATTTGTTTATTCCAGATTGGTCCAAACACTTTTTGAATGAAGAATTATAGTAGAATTTGGGTGTGGTGGCTCATGCCTCTAATCCTGATACTCTGGGAGACTGAGGTGAGTGGATTGCTTGAGCTCAGGAGTTCGAGACCAGCCTGAGTCAGAGCAAGATCTGGTCTCTAACACTAGCCAGGCCTTGTGGCAGGCACCTATAGCCCCAGCTAAGGCAAGAGGATTGCTCAAGCCCGAGAGTTTGAGGATGCTGTGAGCTATGACACCTCGGCACTCTACGGAGGGTAACAAAGTAAAACTCTATCTCAAAATTAATTAATTAAATAAAAACAGAAAAAAGAGCTGGACATTGTGGCAGGCACCTGTAGCCCCAGCTACTCAGGAGGCTGAGGCAAGAGGATCGCTTAAGCCCGACACTTTGAGGTTGCTGTGATCTATGATGCCATGGCACTCATACCCAGGGTGACAGAGTGAGAAAAAACTCATGGTAGAGGCACAGAGGGGCTGAAGTCCAGACACTGGATCCCTGTCTATTCACTGTCTGACAAAAGCTACTGGGAACTCATTCTCTCTAGAGCACTGCTAAAAATTCACTGGTTTAGTCTGCCATAATAGATATTCTAATAAAAAGAAAATCTCCACTTCTCCTTTCTTCCAATTCAGTGTCATAAACAGAGCCGGATACTTTCATAAAGTCTATTTTAAATATGCATTGAATAAATGAATTGTTCAAAAGAATGAATAGATAAATAAATATTTATAACCAAACTGAACAAAATTCTGATTATAGCTGTGATATTTGTTCTAGTGGACTTCGATGGGATATGAAATTTAACATAATTGGACTTTGAGAAATTAACAAACAAAAAGTATCAACCAAGCCTGAATGCTAACATCTGGATTTTTCTTTTTTGCAGTTTTTGGCCAGGGCTGGGTTTGAACCCACCACCTCCATTATATGGGGCCAGCACCCTACTCCTTTCAGCCACAGGAAATTGAATTTTTTAAGTTATTTTACAAAGTAAAAATTGTATGCATAGAACTCTTATTTGTGGTGGTCAAAAAGTTCTAGGACATATGTATGTTCCTGTCTGCCCTAAATCCATGCGTCCTTCTTTGGGTAACTATAGTTCAATTTCCCCCCTTTTGGAAACAACTCCTTCCCTAGGCATCTAGTCTTGGCAACCTGTTCATGAAAATGTTTCACTCACTCCCTTTCCACCCACCTCTCACCCGGTCAAGGTGTAGGTACATTTCCCTGGCTAGACTAGTCAGATCCTCTGGCCCTGAAATACGAAGCCATTCCAGGATGATAAAGTACAGGAGCAATGACTCGATCTGTTCCGTCCACCCACACTGTGGGCAGACTCCCTAGTAGGTTCTGCAACATGATTTCCTGAAGATACACTGATCCGGAGCTTTCTGAGCCCTGGCTGTTAGGCCTCTTCTTTTTTATTGCCTGAGCTACTTTATACCTTTCTGATAACATCCTGACTTTACTTGTGTATGTTTTTATTTATTTGTGTTTAAGTTAGCCACAGTCCTTTTCTTAAACCTAAGAACACAAAGAGATGCAGGGACCCCAGGCACTGACAACACAGAGAGAAATTCACTTAAAGAAAGTTAGAGCAGGTTCTTTGTACCCTCAATGAATCCCCAATAAGAAAAAAAACAGAGAGAGAGAGAGAAAGTTAGAACAAACAAATCATGTTCACATCCATATGGAAATAGATCCCAAAGTAGTGGCTTACTAGGATTTATTTTAATATTACTGGGTCTTTTGAAAATAATGCTTATAGCATCCTACAACCCTGCTTATGCAAAGCAAATAGCATTAGACTAGATCAGGAGAAGTTTGGGGTAAGTTACATAAACTTTTAAGTCTATGTGCTCTCATTTATGAATAGATAAGGTTAAAATGAAAGATCTATAAAAGTTCCTCTAATGGTGACAACTGATGAATTTCTAGGTTACCAATAGAGAAGCACACACAATTTCTTGCTCCCCCTTCCAGCTCTCCAGTGCTAAGAGACTCTGAAGGCGTCCCTGCTCTCTTACTTCATGACAGCGTTTAAATTTAATATTAGACCCCCTCATGGTCAGGGCATGCTGTGGTGTGACTTTTCTCCAGAGCTTTGTTGAGTCTCTCTTTTTTTGTGGTGGAAATCAGTGCCACTTTCTGTACTCACATTTTCCCTTTTCCATTCTCCTTCTATGGTTAGAAAAAAAAAAGGAGTTATAATTAGAATCAAGAAAATACTGAAAGGATAAATACAATGTATCTTGTTTTTATAAAAGGTCATTCTTTCAAGCTATCAAAGCTCTTTACAACAAATACCTAATTGATGGTCATAGCCTCCTTTGTAGGAATAAAACACTTTGCCCGGTTTACAGATGAAAAAATCAAACAGAGTCAAGAGAAAGTCTGTTGACCATTTCAAATCTGGGAATAAAACATTCAGAGCTCAATCATTTTAGAACATTATGTGTCAGATTGCCAAATTCACTCAGTTAGTTGTACATTATTTTAATGTTGACCTAGAAATATGCATTTTACATTTATAATGAAAGCAAAGAGAAAGACATATTCAAATAGCAAAGACTCAATCATAAAACAAATAGCTTTTACGGTGATTTTCAGAATATCTTTGGTAACTAGTTGATGCTCTGGGAAACTCCCACGTAAGTGTGACAAGCCTAATTTGCTAAATAATTACAGAAAATGGGAAGAGAGTCTAAGGCCAAAGTACACATACTAATAAACCAACAGTGCTAGTAATGACCATAACAATAACTGCATGCCACTCATTCAGACCAGAACCCTATTTTCCTGCACTGCCACCACCATCTTTTATTAAACTGTGTCCTTAGCCAGACAGCCAAGATGAGATAGGAAGTTTAGTGCCTCACTCATTAAATAATGCATATTTAAAGACATAGATGGAACATACCTCAAAATTATAAAGGCCATATATGACAAACCCACAACCAACATCATACTGAATGGGGAAAAACTGAAAGCATTCCTGCTTAGTTCTGGGACTAGAAGAGGTTGTCCACTATCCTCATGTCTTTTCAACATAGAGCTGGAAGTTCTAGATAGAACAATCAAACAAGAAAAGGATATCAAGGGCATCCAAATGGGGACAAAATAGGTCAAACTATTACCCTTTGCTGACAAGAAAACCCCGAAGATTCTGCCAAGAGATTCTTGGAACTGATTGATAAATTCAGCAGATTCTTGGGTTACAAAATCAACGTATACAAAACAGTAGCATTCTTATACACCAGCAGTAGTCAAGCTGAGAATCAAATCAAAGACCCAACACTTTCCACAATAGCAATACAGAAAATAGAATAACTAAAAATATATTTAACCAAGGAGGTGAAAGACTTCTGGGGAAAACTATAAAACAGTGAGAAAGGAAAGTGCAGAGGATGTAAACAAATGGAAAAGCATGTCATGCTCATGGATCAGCAGAATCAATATTGCTAAAATGTTTATACTGATTGCATTTATGTACACAACAATGATTTAATAAAAAGAAATAAATAAAATAAAAATAAATTTCCTGCTTTGAAAAAAAATAAAATAAAAATGTTTATACTAACTGAAGTGATCTACAGATTCAGTACAATATCCATTAAAACACCCATGTCATTTTTTGCAGACCTATGCTTCATATGTAACCAGCGAAGAGTCTAAATACCCAAAGCATCCTTAAGCAAAAAGAACAAATGGGAAAGCATCACTTTATCAGACTTCAAGCTATACTTCAAGGCTATAGTAATCAAAACAGCATGGTACTGTCACAAGAACAGAGACATAGACCAATGGAACAGAACAGAAAACTCTAATAGAAAACCATCTTCATATGACATATTGCCATCTGATCTTTGACAAAGTAGGCAATAACATACATTGGGGAAAGAATCCCTGTTCACTAAATGATGTTGATAAAATTGGATAGCTACATACACATGGAGGATTGAAACAGTGTCCATACTTCTCACCACTCACAAAAATTAATTCATAATGCATAAAAGACTTAAACCTAAGGGGTGAAACTATATCAATTCTAGAAGAAAATGTTTGAAAAACTCTTATAGACATTGGCCTAGGCAAAGAATTTATAAAGATGACCCCACAGGCAATTACACCAACAACCAAAATTTAGAAATAGGACTTAATTAAATTAAAAAGTTTTTGCAAGCTGAGGAAGCAATGGATAGGACAGCCTACAAAATAGGAGAAAATATTTGCATGCTACGTATCTCATAAAGGCCAATAACCAGAATCTATGAAGAACTCAAGAAAATGAGCAAGATAAAGTCAAACTACCCCTTAAAAAGGGTAAGCAAAAGACATGAATAGAAGCTTTTGAAGGAAGACAGACTAATGGTCAACAAACATGTGAAAAATGCTCAATGATTCTAATCATCAGGGAAATGCAAATTAAAGCCACACTGAGAGATCACCTCACTTCATTAAGAATGGCTTTTATCAAAACTTTCCCAAATAATAGATGCTGGCATGGATGTGGATAGAAGGGAACACTTATACACCCACAGTGGACTGAAAACTAGCACAACCTCCATGGAAAGTAGAATGGAGATGCCTCAAAGAACTAAAAGTAGACCTACCATTTGATCCAACAAACCCACTCTTGGCAATATACCCAAAGGGAAAAAAAGTCATTTTATCAAAATGACAATTGCATTCTAATATTTATTGCAGCACAATCCTCAATCTCAAAGAAATGGAATCAACACAAATGCTAATCAAGAAATGACCGAATTCATAAAATATGGTATTTTAGTACCATGGAGTACTACTCAGCCATAAAAAAAAAGGTGAACTAATATCTTTCGTAACAAACTGGGTGGAGCTGGAGACTATTCTTTTAAGAGTAGTATTGCAGGAATAGAAAAACAAACACCACACATACTCACTATTAATGTGAAAGTAATAGATGAGCATTCGTGGTACATATGGTGGTAAAACTCAATGGAGAACAAGTAGATAGGAGGGGAAGGAGGAGACGGGCCAATTCATACCTATTAGGTACAGTACAAAAGGTACAGTACAAACACTCTAATAACTTTGACTCAAATTGTACAAAAGCCATTCATATAACCAAAACATTTGTCCCCCATAATGTTTGGAAATCCTAAAAAAAGATAACTGCCATTTAGCATTCAATCACTCACCTTTTTATTTTTTTGAAAAATTATTTATTAAGGTACTGTGTGCCAGTACTATGCTGTGTACGCCATCAAATTACTCATTCATGAATCTCTAGAACTCATTCTCTCACTTAGAGAACCTACTAAGCCCATGAGAATGTCTATAGTGAAGGAGCTGGAAGCCTCTTCCTGACTTGTTCAACAGTACACCTTCATGTATTTTCCATTTAATTATTTGGTGGAATGAATGAATTTCATCAGAAGGACATTTTTGGTTACTGATGACAGACTCAGATGAAAAAGTTGTGTCTCATGCAGGGACTAAAAGGCCAATTGAATTTCCCGACTGCATTTGAACTTCCGAGTTACAGCCTAAGAGACACAGCAGAGGAGACCTCTCACAAAAAGGGAAAGTATCTTCCCTGCTCCAAACACAAGAAAAAACAATATGAGGCCTTACCTTCAAGGGTACAGAAGCTTTCCAGCACCTGCCCTTGACCCAGCATAAACTAGTCTGTTTTCATCATATCATTTTACATAATCTTCAGCTGTCCCCTGTTTGGTGACATTCTTCCCTCTCCTCCCTAAAAAACATTGAAACCTACAAACCTAAGATACACCAGATATTTTATTTGTTTCTATTTGTGTCCTCTAAAATGGAAACTCCCAAGGACAGGAAAACAGATTCTTTTTTTCTCTGTTGTTGCAGTTTGTCTGGGGCTGGGTTTGAACTCGCCACCCTCGGTATATGGGACTAGCACCCTACTCACTGAGCCACAGGCACCACCCAGGAAAACAGATTCTTGAGAATCTGTCTGAGAATCTTCCAGTCTGGTTATGATAACCCAATCTTCTTCCCTCTGACTTCTAGTTGAGAAATAGGATAGATGGTCCGAAGGAGCTCTGATGCTTTCTTCCTGGTAAATGGCTCAGAGAATGCTATTCTTAGTGGAGGCAAGATGGGAGCCTTGCCTATTTCTACCACCACCCCCTCCAGTTAGCTCACTCATTCATCACAGGGCAAAGACCTAGAAATTCAGAGACTTTCCTTTGGGGAGAAAATGGGTAGAACACAGTACACCTGCAAGAAGTAGATGTAGGAAAGGAAGGAAGATGCACTAGGACTTTACGCAGATCTCACCCTTACCATGATCATCAGCCCTGGGAAGTTTCTTAGAAATGCAAACTCACAGCCACTTTAGACCACATTTTTATGAGATCCTTAGATGACCTTAAAGTTTCAAGAACACATGTAAAATAAACTTTGCCACATGAGCCTCTCCACAGATAGGTGGACCAATGGGTGTCAGACTTGTCATATTAACAACTAGACAAATTCCTCTTCCTCCCACTGTTAGGCCCCAATAATATGCAGACATGGGGCAGCCTCCCTACTGCACACCTCCAAGACAGAACAGAAGTGATCATTTAAAAACCCTGGTTTGTTTGCTTGTTTGTTTTTTGTTTGTTAAGGCAATAGGAACTTAGGGAAAGAGAGAAATTTAATCTCCACCTACACCCTTAATTTCTTTTTTTTTAATAATTTTATTAAATCATAATTGTGTACATTGGTGCAATCATAGGGCAGAATATGCTTCATATACAATCAGAAACATTTTGATAGTACTGTGAGAGATAGCCTTCATAGCATTTTCTTAATCACTATATAAAAACATTGATACTCTACATTTAATGCCCATCGACCCACGAATGGATTAATAAATTGTGGTACATGTATACCATGGAATACTATGCAGCCTTAAAGAAAGATGGAGACTTTACCTCTTTTGTGTTTACATGGATGGAGCTGGAACATATTCTTCTTAGCAAAGTAT
>CAUYRH010043475.1:0-77371 GCA_963574655.1 Perodicticus potto | reverse complement strand
GGCCATTTTTTGGTTGGAGCCGTCATTGTTGTTTGGTGGGCCTAGGCCTGATTCGAACCTGCCAGCTCAGGTGTACGTGGTTGGCGCCTTAGCCCGTAGAGCCACAGACGCTGAGCCATATTCTTTTTTTTTTTTGAGACAGAGGCTCAAGCTGTCACCCTGGATAGAGTGCAGTGGCATCACAGCTCACAGCAATCTCCAATTCCTGGGCTCAAGCGAGTCTCCTGCCTCTGCCTCCCAAGTAGCTGGTACTACAGGCACCCGCCACAACGACCGGCCATTTTTTGGTTGCAGCCATCATTGTTGTTTGGCGGGCCTGGGCTGGATTTCCTACCAGCTCAGGTGTATGTGGCTGGCGCCTTAGCCTGTTGAGCCACAGGCGCCGAGCCGAGCCATTATCTTTATCAAGGAGTAGTGTCAGTTCATATTTTCATTTTAGGGCCTGTTTAGGCCATTTTCAGCTAAGTACTTTTTTTTGGTTTTTTTTGTTTTTTTTTTGAGACAGAGCCTCAAGCTGTCACCCTGGATAGGGTGCTGTGGCATCACAGCTCCAATTCCTGGGCTCAAGTGAGTCTCCTGACTCTGCCTCCCAGGTAGCTGGGACCACGGGCGCCCACCACAACGCCCGGCCATTTTTTGGTTGCAGCCGTTGTTGTTTGGCAGGCCCGGGCTGGATTCGAACCCGCCAGCTCAGGTGTACGTGGCTGCCGCCTTAGCCGGCTGAGCCACATG
Organism: Perodicticus potto; assembly: GCA_963574655.1. NCBI lineage: Eukaryota > Metazoa > Chordata > Mammalia > Primates > Lorisidae > Perodicticus > Perodicticus potto. The sequence goes on along the minus strand of CAUYRH010043475.1, from coordinate 76,639 downwards.
CGCCGAGCCGCTAAGTACATTTTTAAAACTTGGCTTATTCTTCCTCATTTGGTAATAAAAACTCAAGTGAGGTGCAGTTTTGTAGAAGTGGTAATTGGTAGAGTCAGTAAGGTGTAAGGTAATTGAGGCTTCTAGAGTTTTTTTCTCCTTGTTCTTCCATTAATGGGAAAGGCAAAGCATAATTAGACATATTTATTTGATTTGGGTTGGGAGTAGATAATAAAAATTCTTGCCCTATGGCAGAAATTATAGTTAAACTTTGTTGGTATGATTGTTTGCTGTATTTTGGAAGAGATGAAGGAGGATGCCTTTCTACTTTGAGACCCTCATTTCATTGTTTGTGGGGGTGTTGGAGGGATAAGAAGTGGTGAGTAATCAGAAGCATATAAAGAGTGAAAAGTGAAATCACATTTGGTATCAAATAATTCGAAATCAAGAAAATATAGGAGAAGCACTATCTTGTTCACGGTATAAATATATAGGGCATTACTTTGCAGGGTAGTGTGAGCTCTGGGGTTTTTTGGGTGTGTGTGTTATTTTGTTTTTTAAATCATTGTGGATTTTTCCGCAGATTTTCCGCAGATTTCCAGTGGCCCCACTGATCCCTTATCCACTCATCACTAAGGTTTGTTTAAATTGTACACTTTGATAATAGCTTTGTTTATTGCTAATTGCTAGATTTGTGTTTCCTACCTATCTGACTTTTTACTATTTAGGTTCAGATTGTTAGATTTGTTTTATTTGTTTATTTGCTCATAGAGTTCCTAAGACCTATACAAAATATCTAACATTTGACTGATGTAGATTGATTTTTATTCATTCTTTTCTATCCCCCCCTTATCTTTTAGGAGGATATAAATGCTATAGAAATGGAAGAAGACAAAAGAGACCTGATATCCCGAGAGATCAGCAAATTCAGAGACACACACAAGGTAGTACTCTTGTTTTTTGTCACTTGATACCAATCTAGACTTTTTACAGAATCCAAAGCAAACAGACAAAAAATTCAACCTTACATTAGAATATATTTTTAAATGCTTTTTATAGGTTTAATTGATATTTAGATAGAAACAAAGAAACAGAAAACCCAATACCAATTAAAGTGGTCCTTGACGTATTGCATATTTTTTTGCTTACTGACCACTCTGCCGTCATCTCACTTTAATATGAATAAAAGCTAATTTTATCTTTCGATTTCAACATAACCATCAAGTTCAGAGTTAAACTCGATTCAAGGGGGCAGCAGGAGAACATACACTATAGTTTATTTCTGGGGCAGTTATTTAACTTAATCTTAGGAAAACCTTTTCTTTAGAGCTGAGATTAAAATTTTAAGATTTCTATTTGTATAGATTTAAGTTGAGTGGGGGAGATTTTAAAAAGTAGGTCAGTGGTTACCAGACTTAACCAAATTTTAGATGCATGGAAGAACTGTAAATTCCCATAAAGCTAATCTATTCATTGACCCCCACCATTATGATAGAGATCATATGGTGACTAATGCAAGATGAAACTCTCAGCTTGGAAAGTAACAAGGAATAGGATGTAAGTATGAGCTTCTGTTTTTTATTATATTTATGGATGCCCCCTCAGAAAAATATGCAAAGGGGTAACTGGCTTGGAAATGGGTATTTGTGTATAGTAAATCCCACTCACGAGTTTTGCCTATTTAAAGCTTCTCTCAATGACAGTGCATCTGTGAATGTTCGCTGATGTTGAAGGTGATGCTTACGGATGGTGAAATGCAAACATTGCATGACATGTATTTTGATGTTAGAGGTAATAAAGTGTTGCTGGTTCTTACTCATAGCCTGAGAGATCTTTAACTCAGTAAATGTTAAGTTTTTTTATTCAATCTTTTTTTTTCCTTCTTTATTCAATCTTATTTTTCTTATTGCTTTCAAAATCCCAAGTTGACAATTAATTCCAATGAATAAATGCTGCTGAACTTCTGACCAGTTACTATGCAGATGCCCAGCTGTTGCTCACATATGCAGTGCTTTTTCAGGAATCAAATATGTCTAAAAGCACGGAATGTTTAATTTTTCCAGAATAATTTTAAGAGTTGACGTGGTGGTCTTTGCAAAATCATTTTAAAGGAATACTTTTGGTTAGGTATAATATTGAAACTTAGGGCTGAGTAAGCTTAAAAGCGGTATATAGTTGTGTGTGTGGTTTACCCCGTTTTTATTTTTATTTATTTGTTAAACCCTGTTATGTTATTGGTAAATTGTGAGGAAATCATGCTTTTAAACACTAATTTAAAATATATTTTCTTCAGTGTTTGAGAATCTTTTAGGCATTTTACTGCCTTAGAATTATTTCACTAGGGGGAATGTTTTGAATTTCCAAAATGTGTTTTAAAAATAAATCAAAATGGAAACCAAAAATGGTTCTTTTTATTGGGTGGTATGGTTAAAGGGGATGTTTCAAACTCCAGTATCAGAAAATGAGCTCAGTGAACCTTTGCATGTTTTGGTATGAGTTTATTAAATAACCACAGACTGTCAGGGTATCAGCGTGGCAGGGGGCGTCCATTTACAGCACGGATGAGTCTGAAGAGAGAATAAGGTAAGATTTATGATTTTTTATCTGTCTTTCATTACTTTCTTACATCTTTTTAGGCTCACTTCATTTTTTCTACAGTCTTTTTTTAGAAATACACATTTATTTATATATGCTATATATATATATGTATCTACACACACACATATATATATAATCTCATATATAACCTTTTAGAAAAACATTTAGTATGGATTAGATTCATTTATTTTTTCATTTACTTAGAACCAAACTTTTGAAATGAGGTCTAAAACAAATTGTTATTTACGTAGTGAATCAGTAGCACAGTGAATAAGCAAGAGTAAAAAAATGAGGAATTCTACAAATTAATATTGGAAGAGCTAAAATAATCTGTAAGTATCTATTATGTCAGAAATAAACAAATTTCTTTATAAGTGTATGACACTGAGGTAAGTTTTATGTAGTCTAGCCTCATATTACCGTATAAAATTTTGTTTATTAGAACTATTTCAGAAATGAGATTTTTGTCCCTTTAAAAGCTTTCAGTTTCTGTTCTCTTTCTACCGTTTTTTATTTCTTTCTTTTGTAGTTTCAATGTATTCAGTGTTGGCTTTACCTGCCTCTACTTTAATACAGACAGGCATGGCAGCTGAATATATTGATCTCTCATACATTAGCTTTTCTTTCATAATCCTCTATCAGTTCTCTGATCCTTGAGCAAGAGAAAAGGAGTATCTAACAGGTAAGATTGCTTTTTAAAGTTGTTTTAAATGCTTTACATGACTGAGAAAAGAAAAATGCACATTTTGTTGTTGCAGTTTAAATTTCATTCCTGTGAAACAAAACGTGGAACCAAAGATACAAGTGTGTTTTGTTTTTGTTCTGTTTTGTTTTACCTGTGGATTTTTTTTTCCTGAGTTTGTGTAGAAACCATGCGGTACACTGGTAATCTGTCAGGGTACAAACTTGGTCTGACATTGTTATTTGGTTTATTTGTGAACCATGTACTTGCTCTTCCTCCCAGAAACATAGCTTGTAGGCAAGGTTAATCCAGTGTTGGCGATCCATGTCCTAGCACAGCATCTGTAAGTTAATACACAATCGTTCCTTCCAAGGATGGATTTATCATTGTAAATATATTTTTACTGTTTTACAGGCATAATGGGCATAAGTACATTGCTTTTAAATATTTTTAATGAAACTAATTGCAGTTATGTACATTTTGCTTGAAGTGAGTGATTTTTGAACTCTTTGTATTTGGTGGGCTGTCCATCTTATCATGGTGGGAGTAAATGGTTCTGTAATCAGAAGGCAGATCTTGACAGAATTCAGCTTATCTTTCTTTTGGAGGGTGGGCAGAGATCATTGAGTTGTCTTATAGTGACCTAACTGTCCTCTCCCACGTACCCTTAAAAAAAGCCTTAACTAGTAACCTCTAGGTAATGGGAAATCTGAGGTTATAATTAGTATCAATAGTCTCACTGATTTACAGAAATTCATACCGGGCAGAATTAAGTTTTAGCCATGTAATTGTATTTATAGAAAGAATTATGAACCACCACATTCCTCACGATCATTTTAGTTATTACATAGTCATTGAGTGGTCAGTTACACTTGACACAGTCTCCCAGCATCCAAGATTGGAGATTCCTGGTCTGTGTAGAATAAAGTATATGGTTTTGTATGAAATCTATCTAGTATTAGATTGGTTCAGTTTAATTTATCAAGTAAAAACCCAAGTAGTTAATATTAAAGTACCAGTGGTTTGGTATTTTTGTTCCCAGTATTGGGCATTGTGCTGGGAAATAATCTCAATACTGGAGCTACAGAGTTAACTCTAAAAGTACTTTTATTGGTTTCTAGAAACTGGAAGAAGAGAAAGGCAAAAAGGAAAAAGAAAGACAGGAAATTGAGAAAGAACGGAGAGAAAGAGAGAGGGAGCGTGAAAGGGAACGAGAAAGGCGAGAACGGGAACGAGAAAGGGAAAGAGAACGTGAACGAGAGAAGGAGAAGGAACGGGAGCGGGAACGAGAACGGGATAGGGACCGTGACCGGACAAAAGAGAGAGATCGAGATCGGGATCGAGAGAGAGATCGTGACCGGGATCGAGAAAGGAGCTCAGATCGTAATAAGGATCGGAGTCGATCAAGGTATGATAGCTTGAAGTTGCTGTTCCCTAATAACTTTAATGGGATCACAGGGTAGCCCTCTGTCAAACCATTTGCATTTATGCAATGAGAGAATTTCCTTGGAGATAAAACAACATCACACACACAGATAACATTGGTGAAAGTAAAAATTTTCAACCATCTTCTGTGTGAAGTCAGTTTTTTTTGTTTTTTGGGTGGTTTTTTTTTTTTTGAGACAGAGTCTCACTATGTTGCCCTGGGTAGAGTGCCCTAGCGTCACAGCTCACAGCAACCTCAGACTCTTGGGCTTAAGCGATTCTCTTAACCTCTGCATCCCAAGTAGCTGCGACTACAGGTGCCCACCACAACGCCCAGCTATTTTGTTATTGCAGTTGTCGTTGTTTAGCTGGCCCGGGTCAGTTCCAACTCACCAGCCTGGGTGTATGTGTCCAGCGCCCTACCTACTGAGCGATGGAACCGCCCGGTTTTTTTTTCCCCAGACAGTCTTACTTTGTCACCCTTGGTAGAGTACTGTGGCATCATAGCTCATAGCAACCTGAAACTCTTGGGCTCAAGTGATCATCTTGCCTCAACCTCCTGAGTAGCTGGGACTACAGGCACCTGCCACAATGCCAGGCTATTTTTAGAGATGGGTCTTGCTCTTGCTTAGGCTGGTCTCGAACCAGTGAGCTCAGGCAATCTACCCCCCTTGGCCTCCCACAGAGCTGGGATTACAGGTGTGAGCCATAGCCCCCAGCCTTTGTGTGAAGTCAGTTTTTACAGAAACCTAGGACACACCAGTTGACTGTCAACTCTGTTCTAGGCAATTACGATTCCCTGCTGTCTTTCTGGGCTTGTGGGCGGTTTTTCTTTTTGCCCTTTCATTGAAGCCTTTTATACAGCTCCAACACCACTCCTGAAAAGCTCCTGTATTTATTTGGTCCTATAGCCTATTGGACTGCCACATATAGGTAGCCAAAATGTAGAGAATATTTTGTAAAATTTTATAGTGAATATTTTGTTAATATATATTTGGCTACAATTTTCCATTTCCTCTGTGTATGGCAACTTTATGGGGTGACCTTTGAGACATCCTGTAGTGTATAATAGAAAAAAAAAGAAAAATTGGGTGGGTTTAACGGCTTATGCCTATAATGTCAACACTTTGGGGGGCTGAAGCAAAGGGATCTCTTAAGCCTAGGAGTTCAAGACTAGCCTGGACAACAGCGAGACCCCATCTCTACAAAATATTTAAAAGTTAGCTGGGCGAGATGGTACATGACCAGCCCAGCTGTTACGGAGGCTGAGGTAGGAAGATTGCTTGAGCCCAGGAGTTGGAGGCTCTGTTCAACTATAACGATAGCACTGAACTATAGCCTGGGCAACAGAGTGTGACACTGTATCCAAAAAAAGAAAAAGAAAATTGTTAATTCCCCAAAGAACTACTAATGAAGGACTAATGAACATTTTAAATGTTGAAGATCAAGGAATGCACTGTTGGCAAACAGAGAAAAAGAGAATTTTGATATGTTGCATAGATAAATTAGAATTATATGAGCATTGAAAGTTCTCAAATAGTTAATTCTCAGTGATCAAGTCAAATTGCAGAACATACATAGAATGATGACAGGGACCTAATTAAATATACACATACAATATATAGTTTATGGACGGACATGCCATAAAAGATTGATTTTTTTTTTTTCTTTTTAGAGACAGGGTCAAAAGATTGATTTTTGTTTGTTTGTTTGTTTAATAGAGATAGGGTGTTGCAATGTTGCCTGGGCTAGTCTTAAACTCCTGGTCTATGCAGTCTTCTTTCATCTGCCCCCACACTGCTAGGATTATAGGTGTATGCCGCTGCATCTGGCCAAGAAAATAGTTGATTCTATACACTCACACACACACAAATACTGATTTTAAAGATACAAATCCTTAATAATTACTATATCAGAGAAGGATGGAAGGGAAGGATTTTAATGCCACTAAAGATCCAGAGCACTGGACTTCTAGTTTTAGCCACATGATGAATTGACCTAATGTGGAAAACTGCAACACAGTAATAATATACTTTTTAAAACTAGTTTGAAAAAAAGTGAGCTTTTCTCTCTTCTTACTTCCACTCTTTTTTCTACTTCCTTACTCATTTTTGTTCTGCTGTATTCAACACTGATATGATTTTTCAAAATAATTAACGATTTATCAAAATAATTCAAAATGATTAACAAAAGTTTTTTTTTTTTTTTCCATTGTCCTTCCTTGTAACGATGCGCAGGCCGGTTGCCTCCCAAGTAGCTGGGATTACAGGCGCTCGCCACAACGCCTGGTGGTGTTCTTTCCTGATGGTAGAGACGGGGTCTTTTCTCTGGCTCACTCATGCTGGTCTCGAACCGTGAGCACTGGAAACCCACCCGCCTCGGCCTCCCACAGCGCTGGGATTACAGACGTGAGCCACCACGCCCGGCCCACCTGGCTATTTTTAGAGGCAGGGTCTCTTTCTGGCTTAGGCTGGTCTTGACTCCTGAGCACAGGCAATCCACCCACCTCAGCCTGCCAGAGTGCTAGGATTACAGGCATGAGCCACCATGCCCAGCCTGGCAAGTATTTTTGGTTCAGAAGGTCTCTGAACTTATCAACTTCTTTTTATTCTCTGACGAAGGGCATTTTTTTGAAGGCAAGCGTGGAGCTGTGTGAAGAGGCAGAAGTTGTAAACAAATTGTAAACAATTTAATAATTTGGCAGGAGAGATTTCTTGCATTTTTCATCTGTGTTTTCATTTCTATGATCCTTGAAACATTCACTGCACCTGTATTTAGACAGTAGTTGTGGTCTACAAATTTTATGAGTATACGCTGTCCATTTGGAAGACATTACAATTAAGCTATTTTACAACATCAATAACAATTGGCTTTTAAACTTTTACCTTTCACCAATAATAACCTCATATACTTATCATGGCCTTTCTGTGAGGAAACAATGTCACGGATCTCTTCCATTATATTGTAAGGAATACAGTAAGAAGGAAAGAGATTCAACTTCCCCAGTAGCAAATCTGCTTCAGTCAAGGTTTTCCAGAGAAACACAACCAATAGAATATGTACACAGATAAATGAGAATGGATTTATTACGGTAATTGGCTCACACGATTATGGTGGCTAAGAAATCCTGTGACAGGCCATTTGCAAGCTAAAGACCCGGGGATGCTCAGGGCAAAAGACCTCAGGACTCTGATATAAATTCTGGAGTCCAAAGGCCAATGAGACTGGAGTTCTGATTGATTCCCAGGCCAGAGAAGAAAAGCCTGTCCCAGACCTCCAGAGAGATCAGTTCACCTTCTACCTTTGTTCTCCCCAGGCCCCCAGTTAACTGGATAATGCCCACCAACTTTGAGGGCAGATCTTCCCCACCTAATCTGCTCAGACTCACACACCAATCTCTTCTGGAAACACCCACACAGACACACTCAAAGTGAAACTTCACTATGTTTCTTAATCCAGTCAAGCTGACACCTAAAATTAAGTCCACAGTTCCCCACCCACCCACCCACCCAGCCCCGTCAGCTTGGCACCCATATGCGTGGATCTCCTTAAACTGTACTTAATTTCCAAACAAAGGCAATAACAAGGTAATAATTCCACCCAATATGATGCAACTATCTCGTGATAGTGATTTTTAGGATTTTACATGCTAACGATTTTAGATTTTAGGGATTTAGACTTTAAGGATTTTGATCTTTCGGGATTTTAACATTCAGGATTATGGCATTCAGGACTGTGACTTTCAGGATTATGATCCAAACCCCAGTGAATTAACTCTTGCTCTTAATTGTATCAGAAATGCTCTGATTTCTCTCTCTAGCCAGCATGGTATGGAGCATAGCACTTTGTACACAGCAGACACTCCTACATATTCGTTTGAGAGAAGAGAGCAGCAGGCACAGCCCTTAGGGAGCTCGCTATTCACAATCCTGCCCCTGATGTTTCTCCAACGTCCTGCCCAGGCTCTGCCATGTGGGCAGAGTGACAACCTCACTCACAGGTCATGCATCAGGATCCGAGCCCTGCAGAAGTCAATGGCGCAGCTGAGAAGAGAGCGTGGCCTGCGGACACAGTTCCCTTCTGAATCTTTCACCTCTCATGGAAGGAGAATGTCGGATTGGATTGTATGTGCACACAGTGCCCCAGACTCAAATAAGGAAAATAGAGATGGTGGGTCATTGGTCGTGAATGGGAGAAAACAGTTACCTTAAAAAAAAAAAAAAAAACCAATAAGAAATAATAAATAAGTTTGGGTGGGACAGCCTTGTGGAACAAATTTACAACGTTAGTAAAGTGGCACAAAGTTTGACTTGGTTAATGACTGTGAGCACCTCAGTGTTGAGTGAATTGCAGATGGTGGGTTTGGTCTCCAGAGGGTTTGATTAGCTGTGGCTGTCACTCTCTGAGTTAATGACAGGGCCAAGTTCCCAGCCCTTACCTTCTGGTTTCTGAGGACAGAGCTGTTTCTAGTACTCCAGGATCATTTCCTCGTTGGCATGAACTGCAAAATGACCAGGGCTGGCTTGGCAGGTGGCGAGTGCTGGATTCACAGTAGGGGTTTGGTGGATTGGTGCTGCCTCCAGCCCAACCTACTTCTAGAGTGCCTTCATTTCTGCAGCATCTCGTGAGATAAAAACTACATGTCCCAGACTTTCCAGGGTTCTGGAAGAAGGTCATTTTCCTGCTTTTCCACTGTAGCTGCTGGCAAGCGCCACCATAGGAGTTTGTCCACAGAAATGTTCCAGTACCCACGTTACGGGTTGAATTGTGAACCCCCCCCCCCAAAAAAAATTCATATGTTGAAGTCCTAATCCCCAAGACCTCCAAATTTGACCATATTTGGTAATAGGGTTGTGCTGATATAGATAGTTAAGATGGAGTATGGTGAGTTCCTAATCCCATATGATTTATAAAAAGGGGAAATTTGGGGCTCGGTGCCTATAGCTCAGCAGCTAGGGCACCAGCCACATGCACTGGAGCTGGCAAGTTTGAACCTAGCTGGGGCCTGCCAAACAACAAGGACAACTACAACCAAAGAATAGCCGGGTGTTGTGGCAGGCATCTGTAGTCCCAGCTACTTGGAAAGTTGAGACAAGAGAATCACTTAAGCCCAAGAGTTTGAGGTTTCTGTGAGCTGTGATGCCATGGCACTCTACCAGGAAACATAGTGAAACTCTGTCTCAAAAAAAAGGAGGGGAGGGGGTTTGAAACAGAGTCTCACTTTGTTGCCCTCAGTAGAGTGCCGTGGTGTCACAGCTCACAGCAACCTCAAACTCTTGGGCTTAAGCAATTCTCTTGCCTCAGCCTCCAGATAGCTGGGACTATAGGCGTCGGTCAAAATGCCCAGCTATTTTTTTTTAAATTGGTTGTAGTTGTCATTGTCATTTGGCAGGCCCAGGCTGGATTCAAACCTGCCGGCTCCAGCGTATGCGGCTGGTGCCCTAGCCACTGAGCTATAGGGGTGGTGGTGGTGGAAGCAGACAGGGAGAATATCATGTAGAGAAAAAAGTTGAGATCAGGGTGATGCATCTACAAGCTGAGAACACCAACCACTGCCAGCAAAGCACCAGAGGCTAGGAGAGAGGCTTGGAATAGACTCTCTCCCGCAGCCTTAGAAGGAACCAACCCCACCGACACCTGCATCTCAGGCTTCCAGCCTCTCTCATTGTTCAGTACCACCCAGATGGTGATGCCTTGTTATGGCAGCTCTAGCTGACTAATAGGACTCATCGCTGGCTTTGTGGGGGTCATGAGGCAGTTGCGGCAGACTCAGGAGTGGTCCTACATAGATATATAAAAGGAGATTTATTATGGGAATTGACTCACACAACTATGGAGGCCAAGAAGTCCCACAATATGCCACCTACAAACTGGAGAATCAGGAAGCCTGCTGGTATAATTCAGTCGTGCTAAAAGGCCTGGAACCAGGGGTGTTGCTGAGTCCAAAGAAGTCTACTGATTCAAGTACCAATCTCTTCTAGAAACATCCTACTATACACAGCCAGAAATAATTATCTGGGCCTCCCATAGCCCAGCCAAGTTGACACATAAATTTAACCATTATATACCACTTCTGATAGCAGCAGAAGTAGCAACTGCCCTAGCAGGACAGTTCTGTGGTGTTGTCTGCACCACTCCCAGGGGTCCTGATCAGAGCTGCTTCTCCAGCCTTTCCCAATTGTGTAAGCACCCAATTCCCTGTAGTAAATCCCTTTCAATTTAAAAGGATAGTTTGTTTCTTACAAATGGACCCTGACTAATACCATTTATTAGACATTGATTGCTGCATCAAATTTTCAATTTTTTTTTTTTTTTTGAGACAGAGCCTCAAGCTGTCACCCTGGAGAGAGTGCCATAGCATCACAGCTCACAGCAACCTCCAATTCCTGGGCTCAAGCGTGTCTCCTGCCTCCGCCTCCCAAGTAGCTGGGACTACAGGTGCCCGCCACAATGCCCGGCCAAGTTTTGGTTGCAGCCGTCATTGTTGTTTGGCAGGCCCAGACTGGATTCGAACCCGCCAGCTCAGGTGTACGTGGCTGGTGCCTTAGCCACAGGCGCCATGCCAAATTTTCAGTTTTTTGCATTCATCATATGTAAGTTCTTACACAAAGTAAGCTGTCAAAGTCTTGCTGCATGCCTTTACAGAAGTGATGATTGCCTTTTCTTCTGATAGTGGCTAACATTAATGCCCAATAGAAATCAAGAAAATATAAATTCCCACACCAGTAATCCTGGCACTCTGAGAGGCCGAGGCGGGTGGATTGCTTGAGCTCATGAGTTTGAGAACAGCCTGAGCAAGAGTGAGACCCCGTCTCTACTAAAAACAAAAAACTGAGGCAAGAGGATCTCTTGAGCCCAAGAGTTTGAGGTTGATGCAAGCTATGACACCAAGGTACTCTACCAATGGCAACAAAGTGAGACCCTGCCTCAAAAAAGGAAAAAAAAAAGAAATAAAAAAAGAAATACAGAAAGTGATAATAAAGTAAGCCCAAAGCACCCAAATTCCCACCACCCAGAGATGACTTCCATTCTTATTTTTTTGAGCATTTTTTTTTTTTTTTTTTTGAGACAGAGCCTCAAGCCATCACCCTGGGTAGAGTGCCATGGCATCACAGCTCACGGCAACCTCCAATTCCTGAGCTCAAGTGAGTCTCCTGCCTCTGCCTCCCAAGTAGCTGGGACTACAGGCGTCCGCCACAACCCCAGCCATTTTTTGGTTGCAGCCACCATTGTTATTTGGCGGGCCCGGGCTGGATTTGAACCTGCCAGCTCAGGTATATGTGGCTGGCACCTTAGCTACTTGAGCCACAGGCACCGAGCCTGTTGAGCATTTTTTTATACATCAAACAGTGCATTTCGATATGTACAACTGCATGCACACTCCCATGTGTTACTGGGATGTTCCCCTGCACAGTTCAGGGTGCAACTACTGTGGCTCAGTTCTTGCTACTCTTATACTCACCTCCTCCTAATACATATACACACATACACATACACATCATTTTATTTATTATTTTTTTCTTTTTTGAGACAGAGCCTCAAGCTGTCACCCTGGATAGAGTGCTGTGGCATCATAGCTCACAGCAACCTCCAATTCCTGGGCTCAAGCGAGTCTCCTGCCTCCACCTCCCAAGTAGCTGGGACTACAGGCACCCGCCACAAACGCCCGGCCATTTTTTGGTTGCAGCCGTCATTGTTGTTTGGCGGGCCTGGGCTGGATTCGAACCCGCTAGCTCAGGTGTACGTGGCTGGCGCGTTAGCCCGTTGAGCCATAGGCGCCAAGCCCACATCATATTATTTAAATGGCGTTATACCACATATCTTCTTTTCTACCATGCTTTATTTTAAAACTCAATAGGAAGTCATGGACACCTTTCTATGGCACGGTATTTTTGAGAAATTGGTTTGGTGACGAGGCGAGTAATTATAAGCATTTTATCACTGTCTACATACTCACCAGCCAGATTTAAACTCCACTAACAAAAGTTTTGTGTTCATTAAGGAGAACATATAGAACTTTATTTCTGACTCAGGGGTTATGGACCTGTCCAATACATAATTTTTTCCCAACTGATCACCCCTGAGCTGTGTCTTTGGGGTAGAATTCGTATAAAGTCAGGTCTGGAGGTTAGGGACAGGTCACAAATGAGAACAAGAAGAGTGAGATAAGTGCATAGGGTGCTGGGCCTAGAAGGAACTTGCCAGGTTGTCATCAGCCTCTACTTGCATTCTTCAGTGACAGAGAACTCACCACTTTACCAAGACAGCCCATTAGCCAACTTCATCCTGGGGGAGCTCCACTGACTTACTACGTCTTTCCTACATAGAGAGCTAGACTCTATCTTCCGGAAGAATCCAATCGTACCGATTCATGCTCTTCCTTGGTCACCCTGTAGAGAAGTAGAGTCCGCTCTCGCAGGCCCTGTGAGTCCTCTGTTCTCCCTTTATTCCTCTCACCCTCCTGAACGCACCCTCTGAGGACACAGAGTCACCAATTCAAACTCACTCTCTTACCCACCTCCCAACAGAAGCCTCCCTCCTCCTCCCCAGAAGTCTTACTCCCAAATACTAAGCTGGAGTCTAGTGAGCTGTTTCCTGTGGGAGTGGAGGGATTTCAAGGCGGCTTCTCCAAAGTCTGGAAAGAAAAGCCACTTCACACTGGTTCATAAATATAAAAAACTCGTAAGTTCCAAGAGACAGTATGGGAAATAGAAGCAGTTTCCAAAATGTCTGAGGCAGATTTATGGAGACAGAGTCACCATGGCGGCCAGTTTTTTGAGATTATTCTGGTGCCTGAGCACCTGTCTCCTGATGCCCTAGGACCTATCTCCAGTTCTCTTCAATGCCTGGCCTTGACCTCTCACAATGGACTTGCTGATACCACAGCGTGTGGCCTCGCACGTGTAGCGAATTCAAGCACTTAGCCAGGTGCAAGGCAGGGCTCGTGAGCATTGAAATGGTAGGTCTCCCCACAAATCACACTGCTGTGTGTTCTGTTTTTCCTTCCAGTCTTGATATCATAGCAGAACTAACAGAAGTCTAACTAAAGTTTCCTGATCTCTGGTGGCACCCGTAGCTCAGTTGGCAGGGCACCGGCCACATAAACCAAGGGTGGTGGGTTTGAACCTGGCCCCGGCCAAATAGTCGGGTATTGTGGTGGGCACCTATAGTCCCAGCTACTTGAGAGTCTGAGGCAAGAGAATCACTTAAGCCCAAGAGTTGGAGGTTGCTGTGAGCTGTGATGCCACAGCACTCTACCCAGGGCAACATAGTGAGACTCTGTCTCAAAAAAAAAAAAAAAAAGTCTCCCGATTTCCAAAGTGGACTTTACAAAAATTCAATGGTTCAGTTGGGCTTTCTCTATACTTTGGGATCTGTTTAAAATCACATTAAACTGCGCCTGTAGTCCCAGCTACTCGAGAGGCTGAGGCAAGAAAATTGCCTAAGCCCAGGAATTGGAGGTTGCTGTGAGCAGTGTGATGCCATGGCACTCTACCGAGGGCGATAAAATGAGACTCTGCCTCTACAAAAAAAAAAAAAAAAATCACATTAAACTGGGGCATCGTGCAGGGGTGGGAGGTGAGGTCACAAGCCCTCCCTAGCCCACCCTCTCTTACTATGCCTAGGGCTGTGCCTGAGAGTGGAATTCCCCCTCCTGGTTCAGAGGGGCAAGGGATGGTGTGGATGCAAGTCTGTGTGACAGGCTCTGTCGTCATGACAGTGAACAATGTCTAACATCGACTGAGCACTTGTTCTGAAGCAGGCAGTGGGCTCAACCCTTCCCGAGTATGAGTGTTGTCTTGACCTTGGAGCCACTCTGGGAGGTGGGTACTGTTATTTGCTCCCCTCTGTAGAGGAGATAAGCATCACACAAGTTCATTCACAGAGCTACTCAAGGCCCCATGGTGAGGGTGGCAGGGGTGGAGCTGAGCCCAGTAACTCCACAGTCCTACTACCACCACCGCCAGGACCACACATGCCACCCTGCCAGCCCCCACGGCAATGCTGCAAAGCAGCTGTTATTATCTCCATTTTCCATAGGAGGAACTTGGGGCTCAAGGTGGCAGTTAAGTAACCTACTCAGACCTCGAGGCTAGGAAGTGGCAAAGGCAGGACAGGTCAAGGCCTCCCGACACCAAGAGAATTCTGTCTTCAGAAAGAAGGGGGCGGATTGGTGGAGTGGAACAAGGGACTTTTTATTCTCCTATTGGACTGGGAGCCTCTTACGGTCAGGGACAGTGTGGGGTTCAGCACCCTCTCCCTTTGGGCCCCCAGCTGGCCCCACACAGGATGTCATAAGGCCCTGTGTGCTGGGAGGATCCCGAGCCGGTGGCAGGCAGACCATAGCATCTGGCCTGAGGAGGGGAGAGTTGGGGGGGCGCTCTCATGCAGCCTGGGGGTTCAGGGACGCAAATGAGACTGCACACACAGACTGGGGTCCAACCGGCCTGGCTGCAGAAGCGAAGCTCTGAGCGATGAAGGGCAGGGGCAGATGACAGGGCACACCTGGCCACTGGGAGGAGCCCTCCTTGGGCCCCAGTGTGGCTGCTAGGCTGGCGGCTACCACCTCGTTCACATAACCCTTCCACATGTCATGGCTGGCCCTTCTTCACAGGCTCTGTAGGAAGCCTGGGACACAGACCCTGCTGGGAGCAGCCAGCAGAAAGCAGCCCAGCAAACAGGAAAGATAAGCTCAGCTTACTGCGGTCCTGTGGGGTGAGGGGGAAGCCCACAGGGATGTGGCCAGGGGAAGCGTCTCCCAGGGGGACACCTGAGCAGGGAATAGCAGCAGAGGAAGGACAGGTCGTAAGAGGCTCTGGGGAGAGGACACTTGGGGTGAAGAGAACTGCAAGTGCAAAGGCCCTGAGCTGCGACCAAGGAGTCTACAGGCAACCAAGGTGGCCAGCACAGAGAGAAAGAGGGAGGATGGCACGAGATGGTCATCCTGGGGGACTCCAATAGCAGGGGGAAGAAAGCCCCCCAGCTGTCCTAGACTCAAGCCTCTGCCCCATGGCAGCCTCATCACGTGATTGGATCAGGCCTTCCCTGCCAGCCTGAGCCTCCGTGGCACAATAATTGGGTGGCTTCCCAGGGTCCCCTCTTTCCTTACCCCTGAACTCCCATCCCCTACCATTACCATTACCCCTGGTAATGCCACCAACGGCATCTTCCCCATTGTGCTCCCGGAAAGTCTCAGAGCTCCCACTGCAGTCCCGGGACACAGGGGCAGCGGAAGGAAATTCTCACACACACAGCTTGCTCCCAGGAGTTTGCTTGAGTTCCCAGGCTGACAACTGGCAACCCTCAGGCCTCTGTCCCCCACCCTCTCCCTCCTCCTTCTCCCTCGACTCTCCCCTGCCCCCCTTCTCAGCTTAATGACTTCCACATGGGCCTCTGGCGGCCGGAGCCAAGCCTCCCAGCATTGTCTGAAATCTCCAAATTTAGAAGAAATATGAAAATTGTCAACCATTCCTTCCTTAGGGGGTAAAAGCAACATTCGGCACGAGGGCAGGTCAAGGCGCGGCTGTCACGTGGTGGGTGCCCAGGCCAATGGGGGCCCTGGGAGGACACGGCACTTGCCTCGCCCCAACACTGGGCTCCCCCTTCAGCTCATATAAGGTAAAAGGCAGCCTAGGCTCTGTGGCCAGGGAGCCGCGGGGAAGGGGCTAAGGGGAGGGGGGCCTGGTGCCAGCCGCTTAAAAGTGCCCCTGTGGCAGTGAGGGGCACCAGAGGCCGCGTCAAGTTAGTTGAGAAGCAGTGACACCCCCAACCACGCCCCAGGCAGGCTGGCCCCTATGTCCAAGCCCTAAGGAGCCACACCTGGACCAGGCCCCCAGAAAGGTAAGCACTGGCTATTGATCTGAGATCCATGAATGGGGGCCTCTGCGGCACTTCCCCAGGGGGTGCTGTGTCTGGGGGTCTTGTCCTTGCTCTCTTCCTAACTGGCTCTGTGCCCTTCTCTCTGGTTCTCAGTTTCCCCATCTATACAAGGATTGGACTCGGTGATCTCCGAAGTGTCCACCCAGCCCTGCCGGCTCTACTTCTCTGCCCCTGTGGGGTTATGGCAGAGTCCCTGCTGCTGTGGTTAAGTGGAGGGAGAAGGGACAGAGGGAGTGGACAGAGTTAATGTCTTGCCAGCCTGAGCTTCGCCACTGTGTGGAGTCTGGGCCAGTCTCCCGGGCTTCCATGCTGACAGGGCTTCTTTCTGATTATCTGGGGCTTTGATTTCGCAGCCCCAAGAGCCTGGGACTCCTGGCAAAGAAAACCATTTTCAAATAATGGTTTCAAGAAACAAAGCTGGGGGAGAAACAGATACAAGTTCAGGCTCTGGTAGGCAGAAGAGAGCTGGGAAGGCCAGGGCGGAGGGAAGGCTGTGCACGGGGCAGAGGGAAGCGATGCTGACTGGTGGAGTTGGGGGTCCTGGCCCGAGCCCTGCTCTCCATGCTTGACTGTGTGGCCTTGGGCAGGCACTCTCCCCTCTTTGGACCATAGTTTCTCCATCTGTATAAGGAAGCAGCTGGACAAAACAGTCTCTATGTAGGATGTGGTTTCTGAATTTTTTTGCACCTAGGAGCATCAGGAAGTTCCCCCAGGAAGTCCCTGAGCCAATTCTGCCCTTTGACCATGGGCTTAGATCTCAACGAATGAAGCCCACGGGAGCTTTTAGAGGCAGCACCTGAAGTAATGGAGAGTAGCTGAAGGGTCTGTGGGCTGGGCCAGGGGTGTGTCCTGAGTCCTCCACCTGAACTTAGCCTTGACAACACAGCCACTGCTGAAGAAGGGACTTATCTCTGGATTCAGTGACATAGGAGCCCAGGATATCAGAGTGGAATAGGGACAAGAAAGATGGGAGAAGGCTTCAGGGGTGCGAAGTGGTGGGACAGGGGACCCGGAGGAAGTCAGGAGACTTGTGACAGGCACTGTGAGGGGCAGGGCTGGGTAGAGGCAGGGTTTAGGATGGGAACGAGAAGACGTGCAGTCAGGCTCCTCTGAGCACATTCTTGCCACATCCAGGCCCCAGAACAGAGTGCAGTCCTCTAGCGCCAGCCTGCCCAGCACCCTGACCTTTCTGCCTCTGGTCACACAAGGTCCAAGACCATAATGTTCTAGAAGGAGGTGCCAAATATGACTGTGTGGGTCCAATCTTAGCTTGTTTACTTATTAGACAAGTGACCCTGGGCAAGGCACCTGCCATCTTTAAGTCTCGGCTTCCTCCTCTGTAAAATGGGTACAGTTTTGACCTCACATGGTTGTCATGAGAAGTGAGGGTCATATGCACATATGAGCACGATAAATGAGGCTGGTGTTTCATTGCAGGTGGACCCCATATCTCTTGTGGGATGAGATGACTTTAGCTATGTTAAGGGAGAAGTGGGAAGAAGACCCATCCAGGAGACACCCAGAGTTGCTAAAGAGACAACAGACTTTGGCAAGAGGCAGGAGTTAAGGGGCACAGAAGAGCGATCAGTTTCATGTGCCTGAAGGACTAAGTAGGGTCTTCTTTACTGCCTTTATAGGGCATTGTGTGGGCAATGTGTCCCCCAAAGTATGGTGCCTGAACCACTACACACTGATCTGCTGACAAGGCATCCTGGGTGGAGCCTAAGAATCTGCATAACAAGCTCCCTGGGAGATCTCATGCACATAGAAGTTTGGGGAATACAGAGCTGTACAGCAGGCTGGGATCTGCACACACAGCCCAGGCAGATGAAGGAACACAAGCAAAGCACAGCTCTAGGTGATTCAGTGCTGGAACAGAACCTGCCTGTCTGCCTAGCCAGGGTTTCAGTTGATGGTGCAAACAAGGAGAATTCGTTTGCTATCATTTGTGGAGTGCTTATAAAATCCATGCGCTTCCTATGGTCTTTACATGAATTAATTCATTAATCTTTATAGTAAGAAAGGTGCAATTATTATCCCCATAGGGCTGATGAGGTACCTGAGTCACAGAGAGGTTAAGTAGCTTGCCTAGAGTCACACAGCTCGGGAATTATTAAGTCTAAACTGCCCCCAGCTGCTGTCTCCCCCCAGATATCTCCCACCTCCTACCCTGCCCACCTTGGAACTCTCTGGGGAGCTTCCAAAGTATCTCATAGAAGGGGACAGAATATGTACAGGAGACTTCCCAAGAATCAGGTACTGGGCTGAGTCACTTGCTTTACCCTTTAATCCTCCCGGGATTACTGTGAGGCAGGAAATTGGCACCATTCTATCACCTCAGTTCATAGACAAGGTAGCCACTGCAGCTAACCCAAGGTCATGCAACCTAAAGTGGCAAAGGGTATTTGAACCCAGTCTATGCAACTTCAGAATGCATGCCTTAGCCTGCCCACCACCCCTCTCAGGGCAGTGATGAAGACTCCTCTACTGCAGAAGAGACTGAGGCCAGACCACAAGTCTTCTAGCCCTGCCACTGCCCCAGGGCAGATAGGAATTTGTTTGTCACTGGTCCCCGGGAGCCACACAACAACTATTTGGGGCAAAATCAGCCCCTTCCCAGTCTGGCCAGCTCTGGGGAATGGCTGACATATATACCCCTAGCTTTGGAATAGAAAGTTCCAAAGCCTGTGGCTGTGTGATGCCCAATGTGAGCCCAAGGGACTCAGGGAGATGACCAAGCCTGGGAGCTGCCTCCTCCTGCAATCTTCCAAATACTTCCAGTGGTCAGGGCTCAGGGCCGTGGGGTGGGGCAAAAGCCACTTGAAATTGTTGTCCCTATGGCCATTTTTGTCTCCAGATACCCATAAGCCAGAGTTTCTGTGGTGCTCATACCTAGAGAGTGTTTGCTGAGGCCTAGGCTGCACACCTGTCAACCTTACAGGAGAGGAGAGCTCCAGATTATTTTCCAAAGTGACTGAACCAAGTCACACTCCCATCAGCAGTGTATGAGCCTTCCTCGTTCCTTGACCACACTTTACAGATTTCTTTTTTTTTTTTTTTTTTTTTTTTTTGAGGCAGAGCCGCAAGCTGTCACCCTGGGTATAGTGCCGTGGCATCACAGCTCACAGCAACCTCCAACTCCTGGGCTCAAGCGATTCTCCTGCCTCCACCTCCCAAGTAGCTGGGACTATAGGCGCCCACCACAATGCCTGGCTATTTTTTTGTTGCAGCCGTCATTGTTTTTTGGCGAGCCCGGGCTGGATTCTGACTCGCCAGCTCAGGTGTACGTGGCTGGTGCCTTCGCCGCTTGAGCCACAGGCACCAAGCCAGTCAGATTTCTTGAACCATATGTGTTACACACTTTATTTTGAATGTATCAAAATAATTAAGGAAGAAATGGAAATAAAAACATATGTGTTAGCCGGGTGTTGTGGAGGGCGCCTGTAGCCCCAACCTCTTGGGAGGTTGAGGCAAGAGAATCACTTAGGCCCAAGAATTGGAGGTTGCTGTGAGTTGTGACGCCACAGCACTCTACCCAAGGCAACATAGTGAGACTCTGTCTCAAAAAAAAAAAAATATGTGTGAGTGTCGGCAAGATGCTATGTTCCTGTCCACATGAATATCTAGAAATTTGCCCTACATAGGCTGAGTTGCAGAGCGCCCTAAATCACAACACAAAAGCCCTGGGGTGGGAGTGAGTACAGTTTACATGGCCCTCCCCAGCCCTGCAGTATGCAGTGGCCACAGTCCAATGAGAGGTCACCACGGGGTGAGCGGCGGAATTTGGGGGAAGAGCCTGCAGTGGCTGCTGCTAGAGGCTTGTCTAGACAGGCCCCACAGGGCTTCACCACACATTGCGAGAGCTGAGGGCTGTGGCCAGACCCTTACCCGCTTGCAAAAGAGGCTTTGGCAGCAGCCAAACCACCAGAAACCTTTTCTCCAATTCAAAGCATGCCTAACACACAGCATGAATTACCTACCCGTGTGGCCCACAGAGACTAGCTTATTAGGCTCCTTTCTGATTTGATGAAGAAAGCCGGGGGGGGTCTCAGCTGTGGAAGGGATCCCTGAGGCCAGGTGATGAAAGGACCAGGTGGCTCAGAGGCAGTAGGCTGGCAGTTCAAGATGCCTGGGTTTGAATCCTGGCTCTGCTTTGTAGCAATATTAGGACCTTGGGCAACTTACTTAGGCACTCTGTGGTTCACTCTCCTCATCTGTAAAACAGGGATGGTAAGAGTAGGGTCTCATTAGGTTACTGAGTTGTCTGGTTTTACTCATTGAGTGAGTTAATGAGTTAGAACTCATGGAGCCCTTAAAACAGAGACTGACACTTAGTAACTACTCAATAAAAAATAACTGCTAAAATATGGTTACTAAAGGCAACTTCTGCCTGGGGAAGGAGATTTTCGACTGAGCTCCAACTTTTCTTTGGACCTTGCAGGATAAACTGCATTCTTCCTTCAAAGGTAACACTTGGAGCTGGGTGTGGTGACAAGTGCCTATAGTCCTAGCTGACGCTGAGATAGGAGGCTCGCTTGAGCCCAGGAGTTCAAGGCTGGGTCCAGGAGTTTGAGGCTGCAGTGGAGCTATAATCACACCAACCTGGGTGACAGAGACCCCATCTCAAAATAAATAAATAAATAAAACTTGCCATAAATCAAATCCTCCCAAGTGCCTGGCCCTTTGCCCAGCACTCGGAGGTAAGTACCACTATCCTTCTAGGCACTACAGAGGCTCAGAGAGGTTTAGCCATTTGCCTAAGAGGCCAAGCTGAGACTCAGATCCAAGTCTAGTTTTCTATAGAATCACACATTTAACTGCTGAACTCTAAAAACACCCCAAAAGGCCTGTGAACCAAATCTAGTTCTGGTTCTGACTTGTATTGTAGTGCCCTTAGCATTTGGGGAAGGGGCTACTGGAAGTCTGAAACCCCATTTTAAATTGGGAATTGCTATGAGAGAGAAAGAAACAGACTGGGCGGTGCCTGTGGCTCAAAGGAGTAGGGTGCTGGCTCCATATGCCAGAGGTGGCGGATTCAAACCCAGCCCTGGCCAAGAACTGCAAAAGAAAAAAAGAAAGAAAGAAAGAAACAGACTTCTACCCCTTTCTCTGGGGCAAAAATGTAGACTCTGCAATCCTTCTCACCAAGAAGGACCCCTGAGGGTGGACTGAGTGCCCCTTGCCCTACACAGCCCACCTGAGATTTGAGGAAGGGTCAGCCAGCTAAGCCCTGGAGGAAGCAATTCTACCCCAACTCCTCCCCAAGATCCCCCTGCTAGCCACAAGTCTAGAGCCCCTCCTTAAAGACCCCTCCTCTGACCCAAGCCATGCTTTGGGAGAGAGAGAAAAGTTCCAAACTGCTAATCTGCCACTAGCTTCCACCCCATCCTCTCTTCCTCATCCTTCTCCTCCAGGGAAATGGGTGGGGGAGAAGTGTCCAGAGGGAGGCTGCCTGCAGGCCTGGGGATGGCGTCCACGGTGGCCTTGACTCCACCCCTGGCTAAGGTATGGGGCTCAGGAGCTACTGGTCAGCCCACCTGGATGGAGCCTCCCGGCCTTCAGGCAAGTGACCCAACAACCCCACTGAGATGAGCTGTATGAGATGGGGAGAAGACAGGCCAGCACACACCCTGCTCCTCTAGGCCCTTCAGG
Source organism: Perodicticus potto (assembly GCA_963574655.1). Classification (NCBI taxonomy): domain Eukaryota; kingdom Metazoa; phylum Chordata; class Mammalia; order Primates; family Lorisidae; genus Perodicticus; species Perodicticus potto. Next base: position 54,414 of record CAUYRH010043475.1, on the reverse strand, counting down.
CTGTGACATTCCATAGTTTAGGATTAAAGGGAGACAGTTCATCCTATGTGTGACAGTGGACACCTGGACTCTCAGAGAGGAAACACCTGTGGAGCAGGAGACACACTCTGGACGGAGAGAGAGGAAGCAGGCAATCCGGGCCGAGAGCTCTACGAGCAAAGGTAGACGGAGGCAGGACTACAAATGTACCGTCAGGAACAGCAGAGAAGCCCACTTGTCTGGAGCAGAGAGTCGGTCTACAAGCTCGGTGAGGCTGGAGGCTGGCAAAGCAAGGAAGGCCTGCATTGTGGCTTGGCTTCGGCAGTAAGAAACCAAAGCCTTGGAAGCTGGGAAAAGTCCTCTGTGATATGTCCGTCCTTAGGAGGGAGTTCCTGTCTTTAGCCTGTTTGTTCCCTTCCCCCAGACACCATCAGGCCAAGAGGCCCTGTGTAGGGGAGAGATTGGCAGTCCAGATATTAGGCAGCTCTCAGATGTCAGGCACAGGGAAGGGGGACCTGGCGTGGCATTTGGAGGGGGAGGGAGTTAAGTCTCCATCTTCACTCAAGATGGGGAACATGGACTTGTTCTTTGCAGCCCCAGAGCACAAAGCATGAAGCCCCAGAGAGGCAGATGGCAGCAGGATATTAGGCAAGAGTGTCTCCAATAATCTGTTCAAAGAGGGATTAGGTGATTGTGAAGTACAGATGGTCCTGGATTTAGGAGTTTGACTTTACAATGTTACAAAAGCTATAAGCATTCAGGACATTCCTCGGCTTCTGATTGGGCTACAATGGGGTTAGAATGGGGTTACAGGGTTATATCCAGATAAACCCATTGTAAATAGAAAATACATTTTCAACTTATGATGGGTTCATTCAGAAGTAGGTATTTTCAACTTAGTGATGGTTTTGTCCAGAAATAACCCCATCATAAGTCAAGGAACATATGTAGTGAGCTCCTGGTCCCCAGAAGTGTACAAGCTTAGCAGGGACGCTGTAGAGAGGAGTCAAACATAGAGGCTTGCCGACCTTCCCCATCACATGGGCATCCCGGCCTTCTCCACCCCCAGCCGGGGGCGTCACATGCTGGCTCTAGCTGCCTTGGGACCAGCATGGCCTCCCTGCTGCCTGGGTGTCAGATTTTCAGTCAAATATGATGTCTGCCCCGAACTCACAGGGGCCTCTTGGGACCCCCTATCTCTCACTTCCTCTCACCTTCCAGCTCCTTCTACCTTCCCAAGGGATGCCAGGTCTGACCAGAGAGACTTGGAGCCTGGCTGTGAGACAAGGTTCCCCAGGGAACATTCAGCCTGTGGGCTTCTGCCCAGCAGGAAGGAGACAAAGGAGCCAGGGTCCCCAGGAGCCCTGCTCACATGCCCCAGAGAGTCTGCATGGAAATTCCAAGAGGGTCACAAGGAAGCTTCTAATTTAGAACCACAATGCCTTATTTTTTTTCCTCTGTTTTCTTCTGTTCCATCCTTTCTCCCAGCAGTGGGCAGGGGTGTCAGAGAAGGCTGGAAAAAGAAAGCAAGCATCCTCTTGGGCTGAGTCACAGAAAGAGTGTGCAGAGGCTGGGGGTGCAGGGCAGACTAGGAGGGAGCACCATACAGGACCTGGGGTGGGGGAGAGGCAGCCATGTGGGAAATAGCCAGGTCTGTGAAGGTCCTGGGGCAGGGTCCATGAACACTGACCAGGCCAACCAGGCAGGCCTAGGCACTCAAAACCACAACTGCCTGGGTCCAGGGTCAAGCTGGAATCCAAGAGTCAGCCCAGGGTTTTCCAGATACAGACAGAAAGATCTGGGGATGGCAGGGGGCGGTTTCAGGGCCTTGGGCAATCAGTGCCCATCTTTCTCTGACTACAGATCCGCAGAATTTTACTACATCTATCTCCTTTACCCTGGTGACTTTGATAGGTAAACTCCCAAATTCCAAGTATCATAGTCCTTTTAGAACTGAAAGGACATTAAAGAGCATTGAGGCCTATCTCCTCATGTTACAGATGCAGAAACAGAGGCCCAGTGACAAGGAGAGATGTGCCCACGATCACACTGCCAGAGCAGCCACATTGCTTGCCTCTTCCCTGCCTTCTAGCCAAAGATGGTGACTATAGTGTGCCCTTTACAGCAAGGGCAGGGGACAGAGGAGAGGCAAAGGCCCAGCCATATGTAACTGTGTCCAAGAAGTAGCTAGGACGTGTAGCCTATCTTGAATTTTGGCTGCTGTGCACAGGAAGTCCCTTTACATGGTCCAAGATGGTCCCCAAAGCTGTATATGGGAGGCCTCCTGCAAAGAAAAGCACTCAAGGCTGGGAAGGGAAGCCCTGGGTTCTTTTCCCGGCTCTGCCCCATTCTTCATATGACCTCGAACGTGATGGCTCTTCTGGCTTCAGTGTGCCCAGTGAGGGGCTAGACCCAACCAGCTGGACAGCAGGTGTTCCATGCATGCTCTGACACTGATCTCTCGTGGGACATCCCCCTCCCTCGGTTCTGGTCCATCTCAGATTTTACCTATCCAGCTCTAGACAGAAAGTGAGCCAGGCACAGGAGGAAAGCAGCAGCCCACAGGTTCCCCTCCACTTGGTAGTAGCATCTTCTTTGCCTGCACTTCACTTGCTAGCTTTGAAATTCTCAGAGAGACAAGAGGCTGGGAAGGCCCTGAAGGTCATCCTAGTGAGGAAAGCTGAGATCAGAGAGGGTCAGCTCATTACTTAAGGTCACACACCAAACTGGGAATGGACTGCAGGCCTCCTGCCTCCCAAGCCAGGGCCTTCCCACTGACCATGCTGCCCTCCAGAACAGGGACATGGGTACCCTTCTGTGGTCTGGGCATCATTTTACCTTAATGGCTTAAACCCCCACAGAGGAGCCTGTAGTCTCTTCCCCTGTGCAGGACTCAGTTTCTTCTTCCATAAAACAGAGAGATGGGTGGGTCAGAGTTCTCTAGGAGCCCTTCTACCCTAACACCAGGGACCCACTAGGACCCTGGGGCTCTCCGGTGTGGCCCCATGGACAACCATCTCAGCACTTTCTTCCTAAAGGGTGGAGCTCCCTGGGCCAGGAAATCCCACCAAGTCGCTGCTGCCGTGGGCCCTGTTCCACCCCAGACCCCGGCACTGGGCTTCATCCAGAATGACAGGCTCCAGCTCAGCTCCCCCTCTGAGGATCTGAATGTTTTCTTACCATAAAAGGACAAGCGCGCCTCTCTTGGTCCCTGCTGCCAGCCCCGCTGAGGGAAAGGCTGAGCTATTTTTAGAAAATTCAAGGGTTTGCTCCTGAACTCAAGATGGAGCTGCTCTGTGTCTGTACCCTGGAAGCCCTCCCCATCCTTCTTTATCCTGTTCTCCAATCGCTCTCCTCCGCCCCTTTGCTTCCTCTCTGCCTTGTTCCATCCCTCCTCCATCAACCCCTCTTCCCTGTTTTCCTCTCCTCCCACCTCACATCTCTTCCTTCCCCTCACTTCCTGCTTCTCCCCAAATCTTTTCAGAGTCAGCTTCCCTCCCCCACTTTCCTCCGTCAGATCTCGTTTCTGGTGGTTGGAGAAAGTAACACATCTGCACCCCCACCCCTTCTTAAACTATTTACAACATAAATTCCAAACATCCGCCATCTGGTTCTAGGAAGGGCCAAAAGATATTTGGAGAAGGAAGTCATGATTATTCCATCTTCAAAGCCAACGGAACTTAAAGGTTCTCTTCGTTCCCACCTTCCTCTGGGGGCCCCTTTGTTACTATCTGGCCGATGATGATCCCTCTGCGAGCAGAAGAGGTCAGCACATTTGTTGGAATCCAGCTGGGCCTCTGACCAGCTGCATCACTCTGAGTTTGTAACTTCTCTCCACATCTCAGTTTCCTCATCTGAACAATGGGATTAGGGTGCTTCTGGCTCTGATGTTCTGAGACTTCAAGTCCTAATGCAGAAAATTACACATTTTCTGGGGAGGGGGCTTCCAGGGTGCAGACACAGATGTTCCAAGACTTCAAGTCCTAATACACTGGGCCTGGTCTCTATGGCTTGCTCTGGGCTGAGCAATGAGGAGTTGGGTGGGACAGGGCAGAGGGAAGCCAAGGGAGAGCTCCATCCTCACTCCTTGCACAAATTCCTCTCTCACCCGATAGAGATCCATGCAGACTATTCACCCACTCACACTTTCACCTGGGGATGGGATGGGGTCAGTCCTAGGAGGACCCTGGACATCACAGAGACCAGTCCTGTCCCCACTGATCATGCAGAGAGGGGAAGACTCTTGTTTACAACTATACAGCATATCTACAAGAGCCCTAGTGCCTAGCCCAGTGCCTCACCTAGCCAGAAAGTGTTGCCCAGTTCCAGCAAAGCCCCTGGAATCCTGGAGGTCCCTGCTCTTTACAAAGCAGACAGGACAGAAGGGAGAACCAACTCCATTGTGGCATATGTGGCTTTTTAACAACACAAAAAGGAGAAATACCATGGGTAGAGGCAGAACAACCAAAACGAGAAGCCCCTGGCATCTGGTGACACATGGCCCTTGCCAGGGCCCAGGGTCTCCACCGTTACTCTTCACAACCCCTCTCCATGAGGACTAATACACCTGCTACCAGATACTAATTCAGGTTATCACTCCATAAAAAGGAGGAGATGAATAGCCTAGTCTTACAGTGGGGCTGAAAAAATGCATGTCAGGGTGCCCGAAGCCAGTCCTGACCCTGATGCTTACTAGCCATGTGACCTGGGGGGTGCTATGACCTCTGTAAAAGGGGATAAGAACGGTTCTTAACTCAAAAGTGACTGAGGACCAGTGTGAGATAAGGCACTTAGCCAGCGTGGGGTGCATCAGCACCAAGGATACGTCAGCTATTGTTACGACCACCACCTGTCCCAGTGGGTCTGGTATGTGGTAAGTGGCTAGGTGAAAGCTCTTACCACCGACCCCTTTCCTGCTCTTATTGGAAGGCCAGTGAGGGGGGAGTCCTAGGGACCCTGGTCTGCCCCTGCCCACAGGTCCTGAGCTCCTCAAGGAGAGGCGCGGGCTCCTAGGCCAGGCAGGTCTGCAGCCCCTCTTCCTTCCCTCACCTCCCTTTCCCTTCACTGCCCTGGATTCAGCCTCAAACTTCATTCCCAGGGCTTGCTCAGAAGTCCCCAGAGAACCTTCCCTGGGGAGGAAGTGGAGAGCGTGAGAGGCTGGTGAACTCAGCTGGGGTGTCATGGGAGGGCACACTGGGGACAGAGGCCCAGGGAAACTGTGCAACAGAGGGGACAGGAAAAGGGCCCACATGGTGGCCCCCACAGCCAGCCTCTGCATCTTCTCTGGATGCCTCTTTTCCCTTCTCTGGTTCCTTTGCCCTTGTCCTCTTTGCGTCTGCTCTTCCCACCACAGGTGGGCCGCACTGTGGGTCCAGCGGAAGCTAAGAATGGAATTTGCAGCCATTTACTGTGGGCTTACTGTGTGTCCAGAACTGTGCTTGCACTTGACATGGGCCTCATTTGACCCACAAATAAGCCTGTGAGGTTGGAAACAGGCTCAGGGAGGTGAAGGCACTGGCTGTAGATCAGGCAGCTAGTAAGTACTAGAGGCGAGATTCAGATGCAGGTCCGCATGATTCCAGGGCCTGTGTCTTCGCTTCTTTCCAAAACGTGGCAGAAACTCGAGGGCCCTGGAATCCCAGGAGAGCAAAGGCTGTCATAATTGCCCACGCTGAGTAGGTTGAGAACGGGGGTGGGTGTAGGAGGATGGGTTTGTGAGCCTGCTTGAAGCACTGGCCTCAGCCCTCTGGCTCACAAATGTGGCCCATTCCCAGCCAGCCCCTTGTGTTTCTTGGAAATGAGCCAGGCCAGAGAGGGCACAGGGGCTTTTGCAATAACCACGATGATGTGAGCTTTGTCTCATGGTCGTCCAGCTGCTGCTGCCCGGGCTCAGGAAGCAGCCAGACTGAGCGTGGAGAGCCTGGCTTCCAGTCTGCCTCTGAGGCTACTGACTGGCTAGCAGATGACCAGGGAAAATGGCATATCTCCCTTGAATTTCAACAAGGGGAAAAACTCTTCCTACTTCTGGCAGTGTCTGTGAGAGTTCCTGGAGTTCTGAGAGGGAGCTGAAAGCCTCGAGCAGCTAGAAGAGGTCACAGGCAGTCCTCCTGGTTTTGGTCACCATGTTAACCCAGTTTTTGATCTAACCCTAAAAGACTCCTGTCTGATGTGTGAGGTGGGGGGCATTGGTCAGAGGGAAATTTCCTTCCTGACCAGTTCTTCTGCTGATGGGGCCTGGGTATGCTGGGAAGGCAAGGGGCCTTCCTTCTGCTGTTTCTCAGAAGATCCTGTTTGAAAGTCAGGCAGGCAAAGCAGGGGTAATGGCTGCCGAAGGTCCAATGGGAAGGCTCTTTGAGGCCTGGAAGATCTTGGTAGCTTCAGTCTGAGGTGTCTGATTATATAGAAACAGTGTCCAGCAGTGGCCCACACCCATCTTCAATCCTTGGCAGCCAAGTCAGGCCCCTTAAAGGCCAGGGCTGTGGCTGCCGGGTACCCCACATCCTCCTGACAGGTGGGATCTTTGTTCTTTTCAGGCAAGGGCACTGGCTGGCAGGAGCCTTCCCTACCACCTGAAAGCAAGTCAGAAAACCAGAACCCAGGGAGGGAGGCTCCTGGGGACAGAGGAGAGCAAGCAACATGCGGCCCTGGAAACAGAACTGTGAGCACTTCCACCCCCTGCACCCACACCATTCCCAGTAACCTGGATCCCTCAGCATAAACTCCCCACCCCAGCTCTTAGAAGGACCAAGATACCAAACCTTGGAAATATAAGAACCAGAACAGGCCTTGGGCAAAGGAAGGGGTACAGACACTTCAGGGCTGTGAGGTCTGGATCACAGGTGAAAAGCTGTGGAACCACAGGAGGGAAAAGCAACCAGGGGCCAAGAACCCAGCCCACTCCCTACACAGCATCAATGCGACACCTGTGTGACCTTCAATGGGCCACTCAACCTCTCCGATCACAGGGCTTTTGGACAGTTGGTGAAGTTGGGCCTGTGTCTTAATGTCTTGGCATGCAGTGAAGCTCAAGATAAAAGGAGAAGTTTTGGGTGGCACCTGTGGCTCAAGGAGTAGGACACTGGCCCCATATACCAGGGGTGGTGGGTTCAAGCCCAGCTCTGGCCAAAACTGCAAAAAAAAAAAAAAGGAGCAGTTTTTACTATTCATCACATTCTCCCCACACCTGCCGATTTTTTTTCTTTTTTCTTTTTTGAGACTGAGTCTCACTTTGTCACCCTCCATAGTGTATCTCACAGCAACCTCCAACTCTTGGGCTCAACTGATCCTCTTGCCTCTGCCTCCCAAGTAGCTGGGACTGTAGGCGTCCACCACAGGCCTGGCTCTTTTTTAGAAATGGGGGTCTCACTCTTTCTTAGGCTGGTCTTGAACTTGTGAGCTCAAGCAACACCCCCTGCCTCAGCCTCCCAGAGTGCTAGGATTACAGGCATGACCCACTGCACCCGGCCACCTGCTGACTTTTTTTTTTTTTTTTTTTTTGAGACAGAGCCTCAAGCTGTCACCCTGGATAGAGTGCTGTGGCATCACAGCTCACAGCAACCTCCAATTCCTGGGCTTAAGGAAGTCTCCTGCCTCTGCCTCCCAAGTAGCTGGGACTACAGGCGCCCGCCACAATGCCCAGCCATTTTTTTTTTTTTTTGGTTGCGGCCGTCATTGTTGTTTGGCGGGCCCAGGCTGGTTCGAACCCGCCAGCTCAGGTGTACGTGGCTGGCGCCTTAGCCCATTGAGCCACAGGCACCGAGCCCACCTGCTGACTTTTAAAAGGCACTTTTGGCCAGGCGTGGTGGCTTACACCTGTAATACTAGCACTCTGGGAGACCAAGGCAGGTGGATTGCCTGAGCTCAGGAGTTTGAGAACAGCCTGAGCCATAGCAAGACCTTGTCTATAAAAAAAATAGCCGGGTATTGTGGCTGGCGCCTGTAGTCCCAGCTACTTGGGAGACTGAGGCAAGAGAATCACTTGAGGCTTGGCACCTGCAGCTCAGCAGCTAGGGCACCAGCCACATACACTGGTGCTGGTGGATTTGAATCCAGCCTGGGCCTGCCAAACAACAATGACAACTACAACCAAAGATAATAATAATAATAATAGCCGGGCGTTGTGGTGGGTGCCTGTAGTCCCAACTACTTGGGAGGCTGAGGCAAGAGAATCGCTTAAGCCCAAGAGTTTAAGGTTGCTGTGAGCTGTGATGCCATGGCACTCTACCGAGGGCAAGTGAGACTCTGTCTCAAAAAAAAAAAAAAAAAGGGAGAGAGAGAATCACTTGAACCCAAGAGTTTGAGGTTGCTGAGGTTGTTTGAGGTTTGTCTACTGAGGGAGACAAAATGAGACTCCATCTCAAAGAAAAAACAGTAAATAAATAAACAAATAAATAGGACTTTCATGCTCACAGTGCATCAGGCAGGGTGAAGTATCGGCTCCACAAGACATATAGGGACACGGAGGCCCAGGGAGGTGAAGAAACTCACTGGAAGTTGCATAGCCAGTTGCAGAGGGGAATTCTGGCACCAGGTCTCATGTGGATGGAAAAAGCAGAGAAAGATCTAGAGGTGAGCAGAGGGGAAGAGAGATGGAGGCAGGGCTCCCGGAAGGAGCTGACATTCAGGGACGTCGGACAAGGCCCAGGCCTGTCTTACATAACAAGGTCCACCTGTCCACCTCTGCACGCCCCACTCGTGTGCAAACGTGCACCGTAGCACAGCACACACCCGGTCCTCGCTCACTAGCAAATGGGCCACGGAGACTGGGTCTAAATAAATTGGATTAAGAGAGCTGCAGGCGCCTCCTCCCGCGAGTGTCCAGCTCCGACACTAAGCAGGCCCACAGAGCTGCCAGCTGCAGTCTCTCGGCCACGCTGACAGTCACTCCTTGGCCCCCTCACCCCACTCATGGGCCCCAGGAAGGGATCTGGGGTCTGAGAGGATGCCAGAATGATGGATGGAGTGAGGGAGGTGCAGAACTAGCTCAAGAGCACACAGGATGTTAGTGCTTGTCCCAGGCATATTTCTGAGCTCTTCCCAGCAACCCCCACCTCCCCTTGCACCCTCCCATCCTGCAGCCTCTGGATGGCCATTGCTGCCGGGCTGGGACTTGGGCCCAGACTGAGGCTTCAACCACAGCCCAGAGCCCAGCCCCCACGCAGACTCACCCTTCTCTCAGGCCCACAGTTGAACTGCCCCAGGAGTGCTCAGCTCAGGAGACATTGGCCTGGGGAGGAGACACAGGTGGGCACTTTGGAAGGAAGAAGGAACTCGGGAACAGAACGACAGTGCCATTTTATTTATTTTATTTTATTTATTTATTTATTTTTTTTTTTGAGATAGAGTCTCAGTTTGTCGCCCTCAGTAGAGTGCTGTGGCATCACAGCTCACAGCAACCTCCAACTCCTGGGCCTAGGCGATTCTCTCGCCTCAGCCTCCTGAGTAGCTGGGACTATAGGCGCCCGCCACAATGCCCAGCTAGTTTTCTGTTTTGCAGTTCGATCAAGGCCGGGTTTGAACCTGCCACCCTCGGTATATGGGGTCAGCACCCTACTCACTGAGTCAGAGGTGACACCCTATTTTTTCTTTTTCTTTTTCTTTTTTTTTTTTTTTTTGAGATAGAGTCTTACTTTATTGCCCTTGGTAGAGTGCTGTGGCATCTCAGCTCACAGCAACCTCCAACTCCTGGGCTTAAGCGATTCTCTTGCCTCAGCCTCCCAAGTAGCTGGGACTACAGGTGCCCACCACAGTGCTCGGCTTTTTTTTTTGTTGCAGTTGTCATTGTTGTTTAGCTGGCCCAGGCAGGGTTGAAACCTGCCAGCCTCAGTGCATGTGGCCAACACCATAACTACTGTGCTCTGGGCACCGAGCCGACAATGCCATTTTAAAGGTGGCATTCAGTGCTTTCCCATCCATAGTTTTGTGTCATCCTCAGAATACGCCTGGGATTGAGAGAATTGTGCCCAAGTTACAGATGTGGCTACTGGGGCTTATTTGTTTGGTGATGTCGCATCGCTTCCTGAGCCCTGAGTCTGCCAGGCCTGCATGATGTTCTAGGGACCCCGAGGTGAATGATTTATAGCTCTCACCCCCAGGGCTTAATTCATCTGTCTCCTTTGGCCTGGGTCACTGCCCCACCCCCATCTTCCACAGCAGCAACTCCAGCAGAATCCCTTAAGGCTCATGGAAATGACTGAATATTACCAAGAGGAGCTGTAGCAGTTAGCCCAGAGGAACACAGACCCTGATGCCAGACAGCCTGAGTTCACTCCTGCCTTGCTTGTTCCCTTTTCACAGGAGCGAGGTGATCAGATTACTTAGCCTCCCCAAGCCTGTTTTCCCTTCTACAAAATGGGGGTATAAGAGCTCACAGGGGCTTGGCGCCTGTGGCTTAACGGGCTAAGGCGCCAGCCACGTACACCTGAGCTAGTGGGTTCGAATCCAGCCAGGGCCCACCAAACAACAATGACGGCTGCAACCAAAAAATGGCCGGGCATTGTGGCGGGCGCCTGTAGTCCCAGCTACTTGGGAGGCCAAGGCAGGAGACTCGCTTGAGCCCAGGAATTGGAGGTTGCTGTGAGCTGTGATGCCACACACTCTATCCAGGGTGACAGCTTGAGGCTCTGTCTCAAAAAAAAAAAAAAGAGCTCATAGGGCTAACTCTGAGGATTATTATTTTCCATACCCTCTTTTGACAGAGAAAGAAACAGAGGCCCAGAGAGGGAAAGGCTTGGCCGGAGTCTCACTGTGCATGAGGAACTAAGTCAGGACTGGGTGGACCTGCCTCTCTGGGTGTGCCCCTCCCCCTCTCAGTCTCTCATCTCAATGAAATCCTCCCCTTGAAGCCCAGAGCCTAGGACAAGGGGACTAGGTATGGGTGGTTACCAGCACATGTCCTGGGTCCTGCCCTCTACCTTGACCCGCCCCGGTCTCTGAGCAGCAGAGTCCTAGGTGACAGCAGTGGCCCCCAGCCCTCTGAGTGGTGGTGGAGGGTGGGGGGGCACAGTGCAGCAGCGCCAGCTTCCAGCCCAGGGCAGCCAGCCCATATAAGGAAGGAGCCCAGGGAGGCCTCCTGGCTCAGGCCTGGCGAGAAAACCCAGACACTGTTTATTTTCTCCTCTCCAGCCTCCCCTTCACCCACACCTCCCCAGAGCTTCCCGACAGAAGACAGAGGTTCCCCCCAGCCTGGCGACATTTCCTGAAGACATAGGGAGTGCAGAAGCAGAAAGAGTCTCTCTACCCGGAGCAGCCCCCACGCTGCCAATGGCCACCACTGAGCCAGCCGCCAGGTAAGATTCAACCACCACCTGGCATATCAGGTGCAGAGAGGAGAAAGGCTGGTGAGAAGTAGCACCGGGACTCCAGAGTAGCCTCCCCTTCCTCTGACCTGAGAGCCCGAGTGTGAAGGGGGCTCTTGTGAGGTGAGTGGAATAGCAGCGCCACAGGCCCCTCTCCTCAGGAAGGCCCCCTTTGGAAGGAGATAGCGGTTGAGATGAGTGGTGTCTGTGTGCCCTGCAGTATGTACCACTCAAAGGAAGAGTTTCTGGACCCAGGAGCCTGGGAGAAGTGCCCCCTGCACACTACCTCCTCCTCCAGGAAGCCTTCTCTTTGTCCCCTAGGCTCTAGGCTGTCCATTCTTGGGCTCTCTCTCGTCCCACTTGCCCACCCACCCTGCCAGGGGCATTTTCCTTCTGCCTCCCCCTGACTGTGCTCCTCTTGGGCAAGGACTCCATCAGGTCCAGTCCCTTCTCCCCTCAGCATGTAGAAGAGGGGCCGAGCTTACTGAATGAACAGGCGGAATGATTAGACCTTGTCCCCAAACCAAAGGTCTGGTGAAGTGGTCAGGAGATGAGACATCCAGCATAGAGGTTAAAAATGAAGGTCCTGGATGCTTGAGTTAGGAATCCCAGCTCAGTTCCAAGCTCTGTGCCCTTGGAAAATTCCCTTCTCATGGAGCCTCGGGGGTGCACAAGGACGAGCATGATTAAACATACCATTAAGTCACCATTCTTATCGCAGTGAGGATTATTCTAGACATGGAGGAACAGAACTAGATGGCCTATCACTAGGGGGTGGGCCAGACTCACAGACCACAGAGGGGGAGGAGGCACATACCCTCCCCAGTCAAAGGCTGCATCTTGGCCCTATCTCCGCATCAGTTTCTCCTGGAGAAGCGTGGGACTGCCTTCCATCTAGTTCCTGTCCTAAACCCGGGAGAGATGCTATCTCTGCTGCAATATTCTTAAGCCATGGCATGTGGTGGAAATGGCCCTGAACTCCCCTGATTTGAGCCCTCGCTCTGTGACCCTTGGAACAGTCCCCTCACATTCCCCTGCCTGGCTCCCTGGGCGTCCTGAAGTTTAAATGGGAACGGAAATTGTTTCCCAAACTCAATCATTCAAATACTCCTTTTTTATCTTTGCCATATCTGCATATAATCATAATATTTTTAAATGTAAGATGAATCTTCTTTTAATACTTAAATAGAAAAGGCTACTGTGGTCTTGGCACCCATAACACAGTGGTTAGGGCGCCAGCCACATACACCGAGGCTGGCGGGTTCGAACCCACCCCAGGCCTGCTAAACAATGACAACTCCAACAACAACAACAACAAATAGCTGGGTGTTGTGGTGGACACCTGTAGTCCTGGTTACTTGGGAGGCTGAGGCAAGAGAATCACTTGAGCCTAAGAGTTTGCAGTTGCTGTGAGCTGTGACGCCATGGCATTCTACTAAGGGCGACATAGTGAGACTCTGTCTCGGAAAAAAAAAAAAAAAAGCTACTGTGAATGGAAATCCATAATGCTGTCCAAAATTAGTAGAAAAAGGTACCAATAATTACACTAACAATGAAACAACACAGTTACACTTTACCCTGACACTGTGGTTGCAAGGCCCTGGGCCTGGGCAGTAAGCAGGAGTTAGAAAGGCTCGGGGACAGGATAGCACCAAGTGGAGGTTTTCTTCCCCTGGTAAATAGAAAGACCAAAAGCAATTGAAAGAACAACCCGAGTCATTGTGCTCCTGAATGAGTTCACTCACCCCCCAGCCATAGACAGTTTAGGCGAAAGGGCTTTGGAAACAGTCTCCCACCAAGTGAGGGCAGCAGGCGCTTCTTTAGCCCAGTTCCCACAGCATCTCGTTTCCAGGCTACTCTCCCCGGCTTCCTACTGAAACCGCCTATGGAGCAGGCTAGGGGCCGCTCCTTCCCAGGGCCCACGGAAGCCCTGGGAAAGTGGAGCAGGCAGGCTATCCGTGACCCCCAAGTGAGGCCCAATGTTGGAATCACTCCCTAGCCAAAGGCAGTTTGAAAAGAGACCTGCAAGAGATTTCCAAATAGGAGGAAGCAGCTCTTTGGCTAGAGATACCTCAGGAACGGGCTCTCCCCCTTTGGTAAAACTAACCTCCCCCAAGTGACAGACCAGAGGAAAACACTCTTTCTACTCTTCCAGGGTTGGTTTCAAATTTCTGCTAGAGGTGTAGGAGGCAGTTTTTTATTTTTTCTTTTAAGGAAGCATGTATTTTTTCTGCTCTTTCCCAGCAATGAGGAAAAGCTGCCTGCCCACTTCAGACACTCCTGAAAATATGCATCATCTGGCATCGAGGCCACCACAGTGACAATTAAGCGAAGTATAAGGTCCTCTGAGGTCTTCTGAGATCTTGGAGAGGGCAGGAGGAGTGGGGAGGGAGGGAGGCTTTGCTTGCTCACCTGAAGTTCCCATCCAAGCCAAGCCCAGAGAAGAAAATGAATGATCTACACGGTCATTCATTCAGCCACCAAATGGCATTCCCTGGGGTCCATCATCTTCTACAAAGCCACATCAGCAATCAACCAGGCATGGGCACTATCCTCAGAGACCTAGAGATGTAGCCAGGTCAGACCCACACCGAAATAATTCTGACACTAGAAAGAATGAGACCAAAGAAACATGATCCAGCTATTTGACCAATGCTTATTTGTCCCATACACCACCTGGTCCTGATTTTAGTAGTCGGTGTGGGTGACAGGATACCATTCCTCATGGGTGGGCCGTATGGTCCATGAGTAAAGGTGTCATAAATGACAACTACATCACGAATGTGATAAGGGATTAGAAGGAGGGCACAGGATGAGTGAGAATGAGAAGCAGTGCCCTGATATCTACAGAAATCAGGGAAGGCCTCCTAGACCAGCCACCTGAGCAGAGAGGTAAACGAGACTAAGTGTGCAAAGAGGAGGGCGGGAGGGAAGGGGGACAGACCAGAACCAGGGAGAGGCAGAGCTCCCGGGAGCCGGGGACGGGCACACTCGGGCTCCCTGGGGTAATGGAAGGACATCTATAGCCAGAGCCCACAAGGAAGAAGACTCAGGTGGCCTCGGTCTGCATGTTTTAGCCTTCTGGGAGAGCTTCAGACTTAGCCTGAGGACAATAGGGGGCCTTTTTGAGAATTTACAGTGAGGAAAGATATGAGCACATTTGCATTTTCAAAAATCATTCTGAGAGTGGGCGGTGTCCGTAGCTCAGTGGGTAGGGTGCTGGCCACATACACCGAGGCTGGTGGGTTCGACCCCAGCTGAAACAACAACAACAAAATGCTCACCTGCAACTTCCCACCCAAGCCAAGCCCAAAGAAGAAAATGAATGATCTGCGTGGTCATTCAATTGGTGCTGCGTTGTGGCGGGCACCTGTAGTCCTAGCCACTTGGGAGGCTAACGCAAAAGAATCACTTAAGCCCAAGAGTTTGAGATTGCTGTGAGCTGTGACACCACAGCACTCTACCCACGGCAACTTGAGACTCTGTCTCAAAAAAAAAAATCTCTCTGAGAGGACAGGTGGGAAGAGGGGAGGAGTGAAGAAGGGGGACAGCACTGGGCGTGGTGGCTCACGCCTGTAATCCTAGCACTCTGGGAGGCTGAGGCAGGAGGGTCCCTTAAGCTCAGGAGTTCAAGACCAGCCTGAGCAAGAGGGAGACCCCCTATTTACTAAAATAGAAGAATTAGCCAGGCATTGTGGCAGGTGCCCGTAGTCCCAGCTATTTGGGAAGCTTGAGGCATGAGGTTCATTTGAGCCCCAGAGTCTGAGGTTGCTGTGACCTACGATGATGCCATGGCACTCAACCCCAGGTTGACAAAGTGAGACTCTATTTAAAAAAAAAACAAACAAGAAGGGAGATAGGAAGTCTAATGATAGGAATGGAGCTATCTGGCTGGGATGCACCAAGCATAAACCTATCGGATGATTCCATTCATTGAAATGTGCAGATTGGGCAGCTCTATAGAGACAGAAGGTGATCTGCCCAGGACTAGGGGTTGGCTAAAAATAAGGGGCTTCTTTTGAGAGGTGGTAAAATACTCTAAAATTAATTTTGGCAACAGTTGCACAACTTTGTGAATGTATTAAAAATCACCTGGTTGGGCTCGGCGCCTGTGACTCAAGCGGCTAAGGCACCAGCCACATACACCTGAGCTGGCGGGTTCGAATCCAGCCCGGGACCACCAAACAACAATGACAGCTGCAACCAAAAAATGGCCGGGCCTGTGGCGGGCGCCTGTAGTCCCAGCTACTTGGGAGGCGGAGGCAGGAGAATCGCTTGAGCCCAGGAATTGGAGGTTGCTGTGAGCTGTGATGCCATGGCACTCTACCCAGGGTGACAGCTTGCGGCTCTGTCTCAAAACAAAAAAAAAAAAAAATCACCTGGTTTTTCACATTAAATGGGTAGATCCTATCTAAATAAAGCTGTTAAAAAAGAAAAAAAGAAAAAAAGAAGGTCAAGGTCTGATCCCCGAAGGCTCAGATGGCAGACAACATACAGGAAACAAAGCTGGGGTAGTCACCACAGTCTTGGGATGAGCCGGAGGGGCAGGGCCCAGGTCCCCTCTAATGTCCGTCTCCTGCCAGGCTGGAGCTCACCACTAGTCGCCAGAGCGGAGCAGCACAGCGCCCTGTCTCCCAGCCTGAGGTGCAGTGCTGCATCTCTGGTCAGTTGGGAGTCTGAGATGAAGCACTGTAGCTCGGGAAGGGAGAAGTTGTTCTGCAACATCAGCCTGAAAGTGGTAAGTCGGGAGTGGGCAAAGGGTACCAAGAAACTGGAGGTCAGCCACTTGTGGTGCTGGGGAAATTCCTAGCCTCAAGTTCTATCCATGCCTTGACTTGCTTCAAGATTCTGGGCACGTCTGGCTCTTCTGTGCACTCCAGTGTGTCCATCCTTAACATGAGGTCTCTTTCTGAGCACCCAGCAGACACTGCTACTCGGTTATGACCTTCATGCTTGAAGTGTTCAGATGCAGCTTCAGACCCTTCTCAACAATGAGCCCTGGACAGCCACCATTGGTGATTTAGAGCTGAAAATCATGCATCATTTGTGGTTTGGACAATTCCTAAAAACCTTTCAGCCCTAAAAACAAAAGTCCTAGACTTTGAGTCAGGGTCTTGACTCTCTATGCTCCTACCCTTGGCTCCGGATTATTACCTAAACCAGTTCAGGCATCTCACAAATGTCTGATGTCTCCTGAAGCCTTCAGACAAACAATGAACAGCAGAGGAGAGCACTAGGCTAAGCACAATTTTATTTAACCTCTCAACAAGCTTGGGAGGTGGGCAGTCTTGAAGGCCCATTTTACAGATGAGAAACACCGAGGCTGGGTTAAGCAGTTTGTCCAAGATCACACCATGATTGTGCTAAGTTGGGCTGGTAATAATCTGCCTGCATCTAGATCCATGTTCTTATCCCCTTTACCTGTGATTGTGAACCCTGGGACAGAGAGGATTTATTAAGAAGACCTATTAAGGCTTGGCGCCCATAGCACAGTGGTTACAGTGCCAGCCACATACACCGAGCCTTCCAGGTACGAACCCAGCCTGGGTCAGCTAAACAACAAAGACAACTGCAACAAAAAATAGCTAGGTGTTGTTGTGGACGCCTATAGTCCCAGCTACTTGGTAGGCTGAGGCAAGAGAATCACTTAAGCCCAGGAGTTGGAGGTTGCTGTGAGCTGTGATGCCACAGCACTCTACCCAGGGTAACAGCTTGAGACTGTCTCAAAAAAAAAAAAGGAGACGTATTAAGTTCTCTTTAATAAATCCTGCTCTGGTCTCGTCTTTACATCTCAGGTTACTTTTATTTTTCTATCTCTCTTTTTTTTTTTTTACATCCACAGTGTGCCAAATTAGGTTACTTTTAGCAAAGACAGACCCAAACACTGGCCATTAATCCTATGGGCTTTCTTCCTTCTATCCTCCTCCTCTGCTGCCAAATCTCTCCAGCAGGCCCTATACTATTGCATTTTATAATTAAGGAAAGCCAAGCCTCAGAGGTTATGAGTGAGGAAGTTGCCGAGCAGAGACTAGGAACTGGATGGTTGGTTTAAATTCACCCCTCTGGCTAGAGACTCAGGAGTACACATTAGCCCCCTCTGACAGCAGTTGGCAGTCCTAAGGGGCTTACGGTCCTGGGGGGAGCACCAGCTGGTTTCTGGTCAACAATGTCATCAAAGTCTGGCCTTTGACTACAAAGAAGGGAATTTCCAGGACACTTGAAATTCCAGGAGCAATGAGCCACATCCTGTGATCCGTGGCACCCCATGCTGGCTGCCACAGATGGGGCTGGATGCAGAAGAAAACTCCAGCTGGTTCTCAGGGGCATGGCAGGCCTTGGTGCTGAAGGCCACTGTCTCCCACCTTGTCCTCACGGTCCAGTTTTCCCAGGAATCCCTTAGATGCTAAGATGGGGATTCCTGGAAATACTGTTCTTGAGGTCAGGGTTTAACAGCTGGATTCACCTCCTTCCTCCCCGGAGCTGCCCGCCATGGCCCACAGCTGGAGCACCAGATGGGGCCAATGAGAAGGCCTGGAGGTAAGAAGGCTTGTGAAACACGTTCTCGACCTTTATGTTGCTTTTCTTCCCATTGTGTCCATTTCGTAACAGCCCTGTGAGGCTGGATGTGGGAACTTCAGCACTGCCGCACTCTTGGGAAATCTCCCCAAAGCCACTCAGCTAAGCAGTTGTCTAACCAGGACACCTCAAGGCGCGTGTTTCTCCATCACCACCCCCGCCCCCAAGCCTTGCAAGAAGGGGCACAATATCCCATCCACGTTACTGATGAACTATTAAACGCACACGAATTTATTTTAAAAGTGTGTTAAATCCGTTATGTAAACTACAAACCGTAAGTCTTAGTTTGATTTGGAACGAAACCGGAGAAAAACGGAAAATTTTCATTAAAGATAAAGACAAAAGCTCAGAGCGCCCTCTTGTGGTGCCTCTGGCGGCACCAGGACTGCCTGGCTCCACCCACAGCGATAAGTTCTCATCTTGCTACAGACGTCGTCTTACGCGCACACACTGAGGCTCCCTTTGTTATTCCCCAGCACTTTGAGCCAGTGAGTGCGTAAGTCCTCTCCCTCATCGCATCCATCATTTCTCTACTTTTACGTCCACGTCCTTATTTCATCCTAAGCTCCCCGCTTAGGTCAATGAGGTTAGCGAGGCTCAGAGACCAGCCCAAGGTCACTCAGAAAGCAAAAGGCAGAGCTAGGATTAATTTCAAGTTCAGTGACATATGGCAATTTTTTTCGCCAAAAGCAAAGACTACAAAAATTAAAAAATGAAAAAAGCCAGCCTCTCTGATACTACCTGAGTGAATGACAAAAGGCCAAAGTGTTACAGGTACAAAACTAGAACTTTCCCCGAAACGGTTGCCAGTACTATTCATGGAGATGGTAGAGATGAGATTAAGTGTCTTGGCCCTGGAACCCTCATTTTGGGGTCTGACACCCACACTCTCAGGTACCAGGCAGCTCCCACAAATGTCCCAGCTTGTCATCCTCTCAGGCCACATTAAAGACATTTATGAAGAAAGAACCACCCCCCCACCCCCCATCTACAGAGACTGGAGCTGGCCTGACCATGGAGAAATCAGATCTGCTAATAATAATAACACTACTCGCCCCACTCACTGTCTGCACTTTGTCGGCCACTGACCTCCACACCTTCACAAGCATTGCCCCATTCAACAACCCAGTGAAGTGGGTTCTTCTACTCTTACTCCATTACACAGATGAAGCCAAGGCTGAGAGAGGCTAAGAGACTTACCTAAGGTCACACAGCTAAAAAGTGGTGAGGCTGGAACTAAATCACGTGTGTGTTTATGCTTTTGGCTACAATGTTGCAACTTCCACTCCCATTTGGCCTAGACTGGCCAGTGGGGCTGTATTCTGATGGGTTTCCCTAGGGAAGAGGAAAACACAAGCGTTGGGGTGATCCAAGGGTTCTCTCCCATGCTCTGTGACTATAATAAAGTGCTGGATGCTTGACTTCTGTCCTGTTTCTTTCTGGGAACATGGGGTGAGGGAGAAGAAAGGAAGAGAACCCCATTGCCCTGGCTGAGCAAAGCCCAAGTGCTTCAGAGTTACCAGGAACTTCCAGAGGCCACACAGATGGCAGCAAGGACCCACAGCCAGACAGTCAGAAGCCCTGGAAGCTGCCATCTGGAGACACTCCCCTTCTGTGGAGGGTTGGGAGAGGGAGAGTGATCCTTGTGGCTCTGTAGGTGTTAAGCGCTCTGTAGGGAGCACTGAGGTCTGGCCACATGGCAATTGTCTCTGTCAATCTCAAAAAATGTAATGGTGCAGGTCAGATAGGAAAGAGAGAGTCAGAATTCCAAGGCCAGGGGCGGTGCCTATGGCTCAAAGGAGTAGGGCGCCAGCCCCATATACCGGAGGTGGCAGGTTCATACCCAGCCCCGGCCAAAAACTGCCAAAAAAAGAATTCCGAGGCCAGGTCACACGTCACACAGTTGTTTGGATTCTCAGTGAGCTCTAAACATTAGCCAGAGTCTGCAACAACACCAGACTTTTCCTGGAGTTTTCGGCATCGCGTTGACATGTGAGGACCCTTTTAATGTAAATACCCTGCTTGGGCGTGATCATCCAAACTCTGCCACATTTTGAGGAAAATACCCCTGAAAAGCTGCCTCTCACAAGATGATGCAAAGGGATTCACGGTGTCTCCTGTGCACCCAGGCGAAGGAGGCCTAGGTGGCCGCACTTCCCCGCTGAGGTGTATAAGATCCCACAAAGGCACTGGCCACCTGGGAGCTC
The DNA here is from genome assembly GCA_963574655.1 of Perodicticus potto. NCBI lineage: Eukaryota > Metazoa > Chordata > Mammalia > Primates > Lorisidae > Perodicticus > Perodicticus potto. The sequence continues at coordinate 34,355 of CAUYRH010043475.1, read as the reverse complement.
AGGGAGGGAGAGGTGAAGGCAGGGCAGGCTGCTCCGTTGCCGTGCACCACGCCTCACTGTGCCCCACTGTGCCCCACACTGCCCCACAGCCCCCCACTGCACCAGCTACCAGCCAACACACCCCGTTCTTTTTCATCTTTGAGACAGGACTCAGCTCAAACACCAGGGCCTTCTTTTTTTTTGAAACAGAGTCTCACTTTGTCGCCCTCAGTAGAGTGCTGTGGCATCACAGCTCACAGCAACCTCAAACTCTTGGGGCTCTAAGTGATTCTCTTGCCCCAGCCTCCCAAGTAGCTGGGACTACAGGGGCCAGCCATAATGCCTGGCTGTTTTTTGTTGCAGTTGTCATGGTTGTTTAGCTGGCCCGGGCTGGGTTCAAACCCACCAGCCTCAGTGTATGTGGCTGGCACTGTAACCACTGTGCTACAGGCGCCAAGCCACCAGGGCCTTCTTGAAGCTCGCAGTACTTGTCCTTGCCATGGTTCCTTCTAGAACTCCCATTCCACACTCCTGGGGAACTGATCACCAACTGAAACAGAGCTTCTTTACTCCCACAAACAGATTACCCACTGCAGTTTGAGATTCCTGGGGGACCTCAGGTTTGGGGGGGTGGATAGGAATACTGGCAAATATTCCAGAACCAGAGGAGCCACCTCTTTATTCACCTCAGTGCAATTCAGTGAGCACTTAACTAGGTGACCAGCCATGCCTGACCCTGAGGATGCATACGGCAGTGAACAAGACAGCCAGAGAACTCCGTGCTGTGACCATAAATGCTGTCACATGCACGTAGACACAAGATCCTCCACCCCCTGGCCCACGGGGAGAAGCAAGTGGACCGCAGGGTGCCGGGACAGAGGCAGGGGTAGGAGACAGTTGGGCTTATGTGGGCGTAAGACACACAATCTGATGTGGCAGGGGAGGAAAAGCCGGGAAGCAACTCTACAGGCGCACGCCTATAATCCTAGCACTCTGGGAGGCCGAAACAGGCAGATCGATTGAGCTCACAAGTTTGAGACCAGCCTGAGCTAGAGCGAGACCCTGTCTCTAAAAATAGTCAGACATTGTGGCAGTCGCCTGTAGTCCCAGCTCCCTGGGAGGCTGATGCAAGAGAATCACTTGAGCCCAAGAGTTTGAGGTTGCTGTGAGCTATGACACCACGACATTCTACTGAGAGCAACAAAGTAAAACTCTGTCTCAAAAAAAAAAAGAAAAGATAAGGGCCGCGCTTGTGGCTCAGTGAGTTAGGGCACCGGCCCCATATACTGAGGGTGGCAGGTTCGAATGCGGCCCCCGACCAAACTGCAGTTAAAAAATAGCCGGGGGTTGTGGTGGGCACGTGTAGTCCCAGCTATTCAGGAGGCTGAAGCAAGAGAATCGCCTAAGCCCAAGAGTTAGAGGTTGCTGTGACGTCACAGCACTCTACCAAGGGCGACAAAATAAGACTAGGTCTCTAAAAAAAAAAAAAAAAAAGAGGGCGGTGCCTGTGGCTCAGTGAGGTTGGCGCTGGGACCATATACCAAAGGTTGTGGGTTCAAACCCAGCCCTGGCCAAACTGCAACAAAAAAATAGCCGGGCATTGTGGCGGGCGCCTGTAGTCCCAGTTACTTGGGAGGCTGAGACAAGAGAATCGCCTAAGCCCAGGAGCTGGAGGTTGCTGTGAGCCATGAAGCCATGGCACTTGATCAAGGGTGACAAAGTGAGACTGTCTCTAAAAAAAAAACCCAAACAAACAAACAAAAAAATGTTCTGTCGCTTGATGTAGCAGTCAGGGAAATGTACGTTACTGGTTTCTGGAAACTGCTGTGCATCAAATAATAAGCTATCAAGTAAGCATTTTAATTTTAGCCATAATTTGTGATAAAATTGAAAGCCACTGAATTCTTTTTCATAATGAAAATAATCAAAACATAATTTGAGTTTGTTCCACTTGAAGGTAAACGGAACCCTAGAGAATGGGAAGCAAATTCAGAGTGAAAGGTCGCTGATTTAAAATGAGTGGTATAAAGTATATTCCAAAATAAAGAAAAACAAACTAGTGACATTTTAAATTCTTTTTCTTTCAAGACAGAGAGTAGTGTGAATAGACTTGCTAAAAATATGCCACCAAATAATTCTGGATATTTTGTGACGAATAAATACCAAGTGTTTATAGTTAAATATAATATTATGTTGATTCTATCAGAGTTTAAAATTCCCAGGTAAGACTTTTAAAAGAGTTTGTTTCTTAGAGGGTAAACACCCCTCTCTACTCCTTTATGATTTTCATGTTCACTATTCTTTGCCCCCCCAACCTTCACCCTTGTGGCCCCAATTCATTGTTTCATTTCACGGAGATGAACATGCCGTGTCACGATGGCCGGAGGAATGAAAATAAAGGATAAACCATTTACACAGCTGTGGACAACAGAAAGAAGATACTGTTCTTGCTGCGGAGGATTATATAATTCATGAGCTAGTTCTGTTCATTCTTCCTACCCTTACTCTTAAATAAGTAAACACGAAATTTCTATTCTTGGGAGAGTGACAAAAAATGAATTTAAAGATAATAATGGCTGCTTCGTCTATTTCAGGTACAGGAAGAGGTGAGGGAGGTGGATGGAGGCAGGGAGGCTGGTAATGAGGCTTTTGCAAATAACAGAGTGTGAGACGGTCAGGGCCTTGGTGAGTGGTGCCGGGCGGGTCCAATGAACAGTAAAAGGTGGTGAGGAAGGGTACGAGTGGGAAGGATTAGCAGAAGTAGTTGGGGGATTCTACAAAGCTCCTCAGCAAGGGCACTGTATTTTGTTTCCTGGCTCCGGCTGTGTGCATGCCCACTTTCTTCTTCAGTGTATTAGAATACCGGGTATTTATTACTAGAGATTAATAGAAAATGGGGGGGTGGACTTTTACATGTTTACCATTAGTTCAAAGCACAAAAACATCATTGAATTATAAAGCTCCTTTCCTTCCATACCATAGTAACGGAGAGCAGATCAAGGTAGGAATCAGATCACTAGGGCTTTAAAAATCACTACGATATGAGCAACATTGACATTGCCAGCATACACGTAAAGCTATATAATTTCTACCTGTAAAAATTCAAGCCACTTTAATAATGGAAAAGTATCCAGAGGAATCCCTCAGTCTGAAAGCAGCCATCTCCCAACTTGGAGGAAGAAAGAGAGAAAAAGAGAAAACAGAAATAATCAGCAAGTAAAGATCAGAGGAAAGATCCATGAAAAACAGAAAGTAACCTGGGCTTGGTGGCTCACAGCTGTAATCCTATCCCTTTGGGAGCCTGAGGAAGGTGGATTGCTTGAGCTCAGGAGTTCAAGACCAGCCTGAGTGAGAGTGGGACCCTGTCTACACTAAAAATAGAAAATTAGCCGGGCATTGTGGCGGGTGCCTGTAGTCCCAGCTACTCGGGAGGCTGGGGCAGGAGGATCACTTGAGCCCAAGAGTTTGAGGCTGCAGTGAGCTATGACACCACGGCACTCTATTCAGGGTGACAGAGTGAGACTCTGTGTCAGAAAAAAAAAAAAAAGAGAAAAAAGAAAAAGAGAAAGGTAAAAGACAGGGGCAAAGATAAGCAAGTAAGGATAATTTAGCGTTACTAAGATATGTAGAAACTGAGTCACAGCTGTCAGGACTAAGAAGCAGTGCCATCTGCAGCTTATGAAGTCAAAGTACTATACTTTTAAATAGTGAGGTTTTTTGCAATCGTTAAGGTAATTCTAACTTTATATTTGTAAAATGACATTTTACCCATTTCCTCATTTTACTATCTCTCATTTTGAAAATTCCAAATCTGCTCATGAAAGCAAATGAGCCTGGCATAAGGAGACCTGGAGTATTTCAGAACTGGAGCAGTTGTTCAGACGCAACTGCATAATACGTTTATTTTGGAAACCACTCATGGCTAGGATGAGTATTTGTTTTATATAGTCTTGGCTTCTCAGTTTGACCCTTACCCAAGCTGCCAAGCAAAACATCATGCAATTTGTAACTCAATGTTTCACCAACAGAGTCCATGTTTTGCAGATACACAGGAGACAGAAAAGAAGCCGTTGAAACTAAAAAGTGGCTGGATTAAAAGGGCTGACGTGAAGATCAGCCCTGGATAAATAGCCCAGGCCCAATGAAAACATTCACTGTGTTTTGTGTTAATTCTGTTTTTAGTTAACTTTATCCTACTGCCTAAACATGTAGGTTTTGTATCCTTAAGTTGCTTGCTATGACAAAGAAATGTGAAATTTGGAGGATTTGAAATAAAGGCAGCTACATGGAACTTTTGGATGAAGAATCCCTGGTTTGTTCAGATCTGTTGAAGTAATAGGGGAAGCATAAAAGGATCAAGAAAAGGAAGGCCCCAATCTTTGTTCGATGAGTGATAAAACAGCATTACTTGGGTGAAAATTGGCCTGACCTTCACCTACATGATGCTTCCGCTGCCTCAGTGATTCTTGCTTTGCTCTGATTAGGTAAAGATTACCCCTTTCCCTGCAAGGAAAAGTCAGAGAACAAAAAGGAGGAAAAAATCTTGACTTAACTATAAAAGGTTTATTTTTTTAATCACAGTTGGGCTCATCCAAGCTAGCTTCTAATCTTATTTTTTAGGCTTAAAAAAAAAAAGAAAAAAAACCTGCCTTTTAAAAGAAATTCTTTGGATCGTTTTCTTTACAAGCTCTGGTCCAGATCTCAACTCACATTTCTTGGATGTATTAAAAAAAAAATCTTCCTCACTTGAAATGATAGCTTTTTCATTTCTTTTAGACACTCCTCTAAAGCTCTGCTGGGAGAAAGACCCAAGGCCCCCTCAGCTGGCTGGAACAGCAAGCAGGATACAGTTGGCAGAATCCTGCCAAGGCTCCGAGGAAATGTGAGGCAGTTTTCCGCCCCCAACCCCACCCTGCAGCCGTTGCCCACGGAAGACAGAGAGCTCCATGGAACCATAATATTAAGTTGCAGACTCTGCCTATTCATATAGACCAGAGCTTTTCTGTGACAGTGCTGTCAAGCAGCCCCCTGTGTGACTAATATTTTAAACAGCATGATATTTAAAATTTGACAAGGATATAATAATTCATTCTTCAGATAGTCAACATAGTATGAGAGTAAGTCATGTCTTCAAAGTATCTTTCAAAGGGGCTATTAAAAGTAGGTTAAATTTTTTCCCCCTACAGCATGCAATTTCATTTTGGCTCTACAACTTCAACCACGTAAAATTAAATTTTGACTTGAGAGTGACCTACTGAAAATTAGATGGAAAAATAAGGGGATAGATTTAAGTTACTGATTCAAAGGAAACTAGCAGGTCTGTCTGCAATTTAGCATATAGTTTGCTAAGCCTTCTGAGAATCTTATGTTTCTGGTGGTCAGTATTTTTCTCTGATTGCATTTTTAATGGAAATGTAGAATTTACTGGAATATAATCTCTTGTTGTGATATATAGATGTCAGGAAACACAGGAAAGAATTATCCACACATGTTTGCTGCTACAATTTTTCTCTCCAATTCAGGCCTCCTTACAACTTATGGTCCAGACATCCAGAGCAATTAGATATTCTCTAAAATTAACTATGCTCTCTAAAACGCCTATAAAGTTGTGACCTGCTTGCCTCTTTCCTTTGACATTCTTTTCCACAATCAAATCATTTCCACAAACAATCAAAACTTATTTGAAATAGCTATAAAAGTATGATTTAAAAAAAATCCAGTTATGGAGGGTCATACAGCAATTGAAACAAATGGGATAATCTTAATAAGAGTAGAATTTGAGTGCTTATGGAAAGCTTAGAGACACCACAGATCTACTGGGGGTGCCAAAATAACATATGCACATTGTAAAAGATCTTTTCAGAAGTAACATCAATAATTCCCCCAAGGTATGTACCAATTGCAGATAAAACTGATGTGCATACCATGTCTAGATACACTTGACCAGTAATGGTAACTTCAATTCGACTTCAAAAAGTAATACATAGATGCCATCACTTAAAATGTGTATATATTTTTGGCACCCCCTATATATATGATATATCCACTGAGACCAATGGGAATCATAAAAATACTGTGGACTATGATGCAAACAGATTTTTAGTATCATTCACTTTGTGTCTTTTTATTATAATTACTAAATTTACTTTTGTTTCAAAGTTTGTGCATATATATGTGCGTGTGAATGTATATGTACGTAAATATATTTATGTACGTATATGTACATATATACATATATCAGTCAGTATAGGGTAAGTTGTGCTGCGGTGATAAACAATCTTAACATCACAATGGTAACACAACAAAAGTCAAATTTTCAATCAAGCAATTCCACTTCAATTTCTTCAGTCACTCTTCATAGCAACTTGACCTCATGTGTTCATTTTGCATTTTCAGCTAGCTATCGTTTTGTAACACACATGCTTCTGTGATTACCTCTGCAGAAGAATAGGAAGAAAGTTTAAGTAATTAAATAATTCACACAGCCCCCATGCTCATATTTCATTGGCCAAAACATGTCATATGGTTAAAACTCAACATCAAAGGGGCAGGGATGTGAAGTTTTCCCATATGCCTCTCAGAAGACAAGGTCCAGGTGATCAGTAGCAATGCCTACTACAAATGCATGTAGAATTTCACAATCAAATGCCTTGCTCTTCTTCTTTTATCTTTATATTATTCTCATCTTCACTCAGTGGTATAAAATGATTGCCAAGAGCTAATACTCCCAGTGTTTATTCAGATACTTATTACTATGGTTTGAATGGCACTGCCAGAACTCAGGGTGGAATGTAATTGCCATTGTAACAGTATTAAGAAGTGGGACATTTAAGAGGTGATTAGTTCACAAGGTCTCTGCTCTCATAAATGAACTAATGCTGTTATTGCAGCAGTGTGTTCTTGATAAAAGGGTAAGTTTGGTTCCATTTTCTCTGTTTCATTTGCTCATCATGTGAGGCCTTCCAGCACGGTAATCATGACCAGATGCCAGTACCATGCTCTTGGACTTCTCGGCCTCCAGAATCATGGGCCAATTAACTTCTTTAATTTATAATTAGCCAATGTGTGGTATTTTGTTCTAGCAGCAGAAAATGCACTGAGGCACTGTTTATTTTGCCATTACACAAAAAAGATCATCATTCTTTAAGGGATCTTTAACATCTAAACACATCCTTTTCATGTATTTTTTTCACAAAAGATCAAATGTATTAGGAAAAATGAAACAAATAAAAAAACTGCTTTATGAAATCACTCATAAATAAGAATAACCTAAGTGGAATATGAGATAAATTGCTTTAAAAACAGGTTATTGTTTTTCTTTTCTATTCTTTTATAGTAGAAATTTGCAGGCTATTCCTGCCAATTTTAACTGCTTGGCAATTGTTGGGAGAATTTACTCACACCGCATATTTAATGACAAATGTATCGGCATCATGGGAGATGAGATTTGAGATGCTCAAAAGTGTAGTCAGTATCTCCTATTGCTTTTTTCTCCATCAAAGATGATGCCAGCTGACTTCAAAGGGAGCTCAGGACTTGCATCAACTCTGCAGGGGTGTTGAGTAAAATGAGGAATGAAAAAAAAGGAACACTATTATGTTTTGAATTTCAAGCCCTAAATCATTATTTCCTAGCTGTGCATGAGGTTACGTAGACAGAAAGTAAAATGACAACTACTCATGTCATTGGGATGATGATATAGGAGGATCAGGAAGCTTAAGAAGAGGAATTTTTTTTTAAGTAACATTAAAAAATCTCTCTCCCCTGGTGTTCAGATATGCCTGGGACATTTTTCAGTGATGGAGTGACACTCTGGTACCCACATAATGCCCAGGTGCCTGCTGGGGATTGACCTGTTTCAGAACTCTCTTCTCGGGAGCAGTAACATGCTGCCCCTGAAGCTAATTAAATGTGAGATATCCAAATAGTCGTTTCTATCTGCTGTTGGGCCTCTATTTCTGAATGGGAATCCTTATAGCTATTTGTCAGTAATGGAGAATTCAATTCATTTGTTATTAATAATATAAAGCTAAAGTATTCCATTTTACTTTAAAACACATTTATTTTGCCTTTCGAATGTGTGTAGAAAATGTTTCCACTTGGCACTGTATCAATACTGAGCAGTTTAATGGCTTGAGAGAAATGCATATTTGTTTGTTTTTATAAAATCTCCTTTATAAGTGCCTAAGTATTTAGTTACAGTCAAATTCTAATATAATATCCATATTGAAATGTTTGTATGTGTGTTTGTGTATGTATTTAGTGACAAAATGTAAAAATAATTTATAGTATTAATTCTGGATACATACTTAAACATGACAGAATTCATATTTACTTGAAAGACGTGAATGACTCTGGATTTAGTTAAGTGTCTCAGTATAGCAATATATGATTTATAATGTCCCCAGAAGTGTTTTTTATAGCATTACTTTTAAAAAATAAATGAGCAGATTCTCAGCCAAGGTTGCACTTCAATTATGGTGTCATGAGACAGTATCATAAAGCAGTAGAAAGTCACAAAAGGCAAAATGAAGCTGGCAGGCCTTACATTAGTATGTTTCTCATTGTGTCACTGTAAGAAAATCTGTCTTTACCAGAAGAATTTAGTCACTCTTTTAAACTCAAATTTCATAGATGACCTTTAAAAATGTGTTACATAAGAGATTTTCATTCATCAATTATCAACACATATATAAGCATACATCATGAAATCAGGTTATCGTTCTGATGAAGCTAGATAAGAAATCTCGACAGTAGTTCGGAGACTTTGAGATATTAGCTATTAGACCCCACTGATATCTCCCTTTCTCTAGTTCTGTCCTGTCAATATTCCTTCAGGAAGTATTCAGCATTTTCTTTACTGATATTGCCAGGAGCACTCTTTTTACTATCGTTACTGGCCTGTATTTTTTGTTGCTTATATGCATTTATTTTTAGGATTATGACTGTTTTCAGACCAGTGGTTTCCAAAGTGGAGTATACACAATGTAGCATCCGTGCAAGTCAATTATCCTAGATAAAAAGATAAATAAGTAGAAGTTCTTCATCACTTTTAGTTTTGCTTCTGCTTTTTAAATATATGTTATATTGTATATAAAACACAGGGTTTTTGTTTTTAAAATAGATATGTTTGGCGTACGTACTTAAACATGTATAATGAAAAGGATGCACAAATACAAACATTTGTAGATGGCTAGGCAAGATATATACAAAGCTTACTGGTATATTTCTCATACTTGCACTAGCCAACCGCCAGATACAGTTTCATATTAGTGTAGCACCTGTTTAGATTGTTAGTGGAAACATTATTGGCATCAAATGTTAATACTTTTGTTGGGTATTCATTATGACAACCCTTAGAAACTAACACTGCTCTAATAATGCGCAGGATGCACACTCCTCAAATACACTAGGTTGTTGTTGCTTTTTTGTTTTGTTCGATACAGTATTTTCTTTCCTAACGTAAAGTACCTGATCTCTGAAATTAGATTAAAACTTTAATATAGAAAACTGCCTTTACATATAAAATTGTTAACTAATTATTTAACAGTCGAATGTGGCTGGTGACTTTCCTGACGGGATGACTTCTGCCCCTGGTATGCAGCGTGGACGCAGAACCCCTGTGCTGAAGCAAAGACACTCCGGCGATGCAGACTGGTAAGGGTCTGGTAAGGGTCGTTTAACATTTTATCTTAGTATTTTCAGTATTTCATATAGCATTACTCCTGCTTTCAAAGTGAATTTGGGTGTACATAGAATGCCCAACAGTATTTTCAAATCAACACGCTATTCAGCTAGTTTTGTGGATAAAGGTAGTTTCTTTTTCACCTTCAAGGAGACTGAAAGAAACAATGACTGAAATGTTTTGCTATTACAGGATATTTGTTTTCCTTTAAAAAAATACATCAACTCTCTTAATAAAATTCACAGACATCTTTAATACTTAAAATACTATGAATTTTGAAAATTCTTTTTTATTAAAGCAGACTCGTGATTTTGGCAATCCCACGGTAGTTTCTCTCTCTCTCTCTTTCTCTTTTTCTCTCTCTCCTTTTCTCTTTCTGCCTCAGCTTTCTCCCTCTTTTTCATTCTCTTCTCATTACTGGTTTTCTCAGTCAGAATATGGAATGTAGGATATAAGTTCACCTTTTATTTCCCAGCACTTTCTTCTTAAAACCATAGTCTCTTTTCTCTGAGAAATTTGTGTGTGATAGCTATCCCTTTTTGTTTAGAACACTATGAAGTTTCAAAACCACTAATATGTGCATTATTGTCATATGTGTGTGTGTGTGTGTGTGTGTATACATTCTCCTGCCTCAAAAATGAAGAAATGAGTTTTATGGGTATAGACGTGCCAAGTTAGAGAGATGAGGCTAAAGTATAAAAATAGATGCCAAATAAAAGGTGCCAAATGCTGTTTGGCACACAGAGCATAACTCCTGAAGGAACACAAGGACAAAGGTCACATTCCAATGAAGAAATTGGGACATGGCACCAGTGGAGAGGTGGGATTTCGAAGGATAAGTAGGTGTCCCTGGGATCGTGGGAGTGTTGTGTCATAAAGAAGCCTAGCGCATACATTTCAGACAGATAGTACAGTCTGGGCATATTTAAACTTCAGATCTTAAGGTAAACATCAAAAAACCTTCCTGCCTCTAATTCCACCTTCCAAGACCCTTTTAGGAAAGCAGAAGTGATGCACACCTGAGTTGAGTATTAATTCTATAGACTTTCACTGAGCACCTAGCATGTTTCAGGTACTATTTATATGTTACAGGTGTGTCAGTGAAAAAAAGCAGACAAAACCCAGTTTCCCCACCATGACCTACTATTTTAGTCTACTCTGAATCCATTTGAAAAAGTCTATTTCTCAGGTTTTAGAAAATATTCCAAAATGTTCACAGCTATATTTTACCCTTACTTAAGATGATAAGCATCCCAGGCCACCATAATATCCATTAAAGTTCCTAAAGCCTAACTTAGCTTTTCTACTCTTCATGTCATTTGACATTTAGACTGGGAATTGGCCTGCCCCTTTGTGGTAATACTATCACTAATCTGCCAGCCTGGCTCACCTGTTACAATTTAATAAGAAAAAATAAATGACACCAGATGTTATACACAGTTACATTAGGAGAATTGCACCCATTTAGTTCTAATCAAGCCAATTTTTCACCCAGCTGAAGGTATGTCACTTTTCAAGAGTTCTGAATCAATGGGAAAATATTTTCTGAAGCAATGAACCCAAGAGAGATAACCTCACCATCCCTGGGGGAAATAGTTCTTGAAAGTTCCCACAATTTGATATGCTGCTTGGTAAGAATAGTGAGAGTTTTAAAAGAGTATATTCTGGCTGGTATGTACATGAGCAGCACGCATCTATTATTATTTCAATGGCATGCATCTATTTAATAAATATATTTTAGGAAAATTATATAGAAAGACTATGAGCTGTAATGTTCAAGGTCCTTACAGTTGTGCAATGTTGAGTTGAAAAGAGACCTTAGAAGCCTAAGGAAAGTTGGATAATAAAATAAAACCAATCAGGCAGGACTAAAAAACAAAGCCTGATGAGGTTGCCAGTCTTGGATATGAAATTACCTAACCTTGGGAAAGTTAACTAATCTCTCTGATTAAGAGAATAATTGTTACAATTGTAAGTTCAAGATAAGCATCTCTGAATTCTGGACTGCGGGATTTGTTTGCTCTTGACTGCACTGTATAATAACCCTGAGATGGTATGAGTGGGCTTTTTTTTTTAATAGATCTATGTATCTTAAGTTGACTGCCTTAAAATGAAAATTTATTCATCTCTTTCTCTCCTTTCCTCTTCTCCTTCACTCACTCCTACGGAATGTTATTTTGCGTCGAAGTTGAAAAACAAACATAGGGCACACCATTGTTCATTCAGCAAGGCATTTTCCTGTGCCGACCAACATCTGATTCTTTTGATGCCACTGACTACCAGGGAACCCAGTGATCACGTTGGAATCTTCCAGCCTTCTGATATAACAATTAGTGCCTGTAACGGACAATTCAGAGACGTGATTCAGACCCTGATGCTCATTTCCAATCCACTATCCATGTATTTAAGAAAATCTACACTGCTGGCTCTCTAGTAGAGGGCAGAGGCCTGTGACTGGGTTACATATGTAACAAGCATGTCTACCACCATGACAGGATCAGGGGTGAGGTTGTTCCCTTCCCTCAATCCCTCTTATAAACTGGCTTTTTGTGTGTCAATGTCAGCATAAAAACTATGAAAACAAATCATTGAGCCAAGTCTTATGTTGTTATTCTGATGTTTATAGTGAACTCAGCTCACTTCAAAGGCTGCCTGGATGCAGAGTGGATGAGAAAGAAAAAAAAATTTTCCATAATTCAAGTGCTTTAGTTTCTCAGCTTTGTCCCACTTCAGTTTCAGTTTTCATCTACAACTGGCTAGGTGTTCCAAAAGAACTGATCTACACCAATTGACCCTTTCACTTACCTTCCCCTTTGTAATTTTGATATAATAAGTGGTATGACAAAGACTCTTATTTGCTTGCCCTTCCCCACAGCACACATTGTCGCCACATTAATACCCGGCTCAACTGTATTTCCCAGCCCTGTAACTGATTTAAACAAAAGATTCATTTCTCAGTAGTGAAATGTGAAAAGAAGTGAAGTGTGCAAATTCTGCCATTTACTTAACAGGCATGACTCACACTCATACTGTCCCCCTTGCTTTCCCATTTGGGTAATAAGTACATAGAGATGGCTGGAGTAATCTTGGAAATCATATGTAGGAGATGAATTCCTAGAGCTTCAAATGTGTAGCCTGTGGGCTCACATCCCTGGCTACACATTAGAATTACTCAAGAATAATGAGTAATTATTTTCTAAAATGTGCTAATGGCTAAGCCTTAACCACAGGATTCTGATTTAATTGGTTCGGTCTGGGTCTCAGGAACTATTATTATTATTGTGTTGTTGTTATAGATTCCCCTCAACCCTCAAAAGGGAGAACACTGGTGGAGTCCAGTACAGTGAAGAGTTACAACCTGAACCGCCCTCCCTGTTCATCCTTTCCCTTGAGACTGCCTGACTCAAACACAAGATTCATCACTTTAATGCTAATACAATTATTCATAAGTCTGGGACAATTTTCTGCTTATGGAGGCTATTTGAGATGAAGAGCTTCTCTTGAGGGAATCGGAATTATCCATTTAAAGAAAGAAAACAAGGAAACCTATATTTTCTTCAGTTCTGCATTTGCTTTGCAATGAGTCACTCCATTTTCACACTTAGCTTCTTCCTATACCACACAACAGATGGGGGGTGGGGGTGGGGATCCTTTCAAATTCCAAATCAGAATCATGTTCTTTCTCTGCTCATAGCCAGGCAGTGACTGTCCATTTTAATTAGGCCCCACAGAATAGGGTTCCCCTGGACCTCACACCTAACTTCTCTTCCTTGGCCACTCTGCTCCAGCTCTAGTGGCCTCTCTGCTCTTCCTGGAACATACCATACACTCCACCCAGGTCACTGCACAGACCTCAACTCCACTGAGAAGTATCATCTCCCAATAGACAAGCAGCCACTTTCCTCACCTCCCTAGCTGCTCAAAGGTCACCTTTTCAATCAGGTCTGCCCTGGCCATCCTATTAAAAATTGCAGTTTCCCACTCTTCAAGACTCCCAAATTTCCTTTTGCAGCCTTCTTTTTGTTTCCTTAGAGATTATTACATTCTTTCAGATCATAAAATTTGCTCATTGACATTTATTCTCATTGTCATCATATACCCGCTAAAATACTAGTTCTGTGATGTCAAGGTATTTTTGTTGTTGTTGTTGTCATTTATTTCGTTTGGTTTTCTATTGTGTTATCTAGTTTGTTCATCCTCATGTCCCAACCCTCCAGAGCAACATATTGACTGAATGAGTGGATGAAATGTTTAACTCAGAGTAGAAAAAAAAATCTATTGAGAATCTTCCACCAGACCAAGGAAATATAAGTAGTTTCAGCCCCAGGGATTTCAAAGAGGGGACCACAGACATGATTTGAGAGATAAAGAAGATGGTGGAAGTGCGATCTTTAGGGCTTCAAGTAGAATTCTTATTCCAAAATACACTTCTATACAGAATCCCACACACAACCATGTGAACATATACACAAACACACACCTTGTCTATTGCTTTGTGTTAACATTGGATTCAGAACACCTAAGTCTTTGTAAGCTGGTACTGCAGAGAAATGGTGGTAGAAGATAGCAACTATTACCAGGTGGAATCAATGAATGATAAATCTGGAAATAGAAGAGGCAGTCGTAAGAAAGGGAGTATCTATAGAAAAATAATGTTTCACAACATTGCCTGTAAAAATAGAAATACACAATTCTATTTTAGTCAAGTGAAAGAACATTGGAATTTTTCTGTTGCACAGTACCTGGCACACAGTAGGCATTCAATAAGTGCTTGTCTAATGAGTTGATGAATGAAGAATAATCAGAATGATTTATGATAGTCTTTTCATCATCACTTTTCCTTTTAAAATAAGACCTCCATATTTAGACGAATATGCTCCTTTTGCTCTTCGTCTCCCCACAAAGAGCCTATAAGGTGAAAGGATGAAGCAAATGTTTTAGCATAAAAAGTATGTGCAGTATCTTTTGAAATCTGTGCATTATCTCCATCTGTACCTGCTGTGCATAATTTCAGAATTCACGGCTTTCATCAAGTAAAGAAAACCCATTTGTTCTTTCATCTGTGCATCATATCACGCTAATTTTCATCAAAACAAGTGAAACCTTGATAGACTACCAGTCCCCAGGCTTCCTGGAGCATTCCTCTGTCTTTAGAGCAGAGCACAGTTATGCTCTGAAGCCTGAACTGTGGAAATTTGGGTGGTTTTTATAAGCTGTAGTTAGTACTGCTCATTTCTGGAAAATTGACATATCAATTATTGATGACTATTTTCCTAGAAGGAGAGTCTCATGAATTTCAAATGTTTATGCCTTCTTTTTTCTTGCCTTAGATGTCCTTATTTCAAACTACCACTTATATAAATACAATACATAAAGAGTCTTTTAAATTAAAAAAAAGTGACCGATTAAATAGTTCTATGTCTCAGCTGTAGTTAGTGAGTTTCCACTTAAGATAGTCTATTATTTTGTATTTTTAGGAAAGTTTACAGATTTATAATGAGTTAAAAAAGTGACTTAGGTCTAAGCAGTTTTCTTGACATAAGAGTGTCATATAAAATAACAAATATGGCTACTTTCAATGTCCTACATAATCGTGAACATTTGAAATACGTTAATAAAATGGCCAACGATCTGTGTGTTTGTAAACACTTGAGTCTACGGTAATTGTCATATCCACCTGCATTTGTAGGTAGCTAGATCCTGTCCACAGAAGCATAAGGATGCCGCAAAGAAATGCAGATAATACTTTTTTTTTTTTTTTTGGTAGGTTATGCAGACTTTATTTGGTTTCCTTTGTTTTTTTCTTGTTTGTTTGTTTTTTATTTTTTTCAGGTTAATGTGAGGATACAAACAACCAGGTCAAAATATTTGATTTTGTTGGGTAGAGTCCCTCTTGTTTTGTTTTCAAAATGAACTTCAAGCAGAAAGTGTTGCACATCACACCTCTTCTGCATGAGTCCGGTAGGCCAAATAGAAAATGTAAGGAGAAAGTGTCTCAGCAAATCATGATGTGTGCTTCTCCAGGCCTACCAGCCAGGGACTAAACATGTATAGGCCATACTGATCAAAGCAGTAAGGGCTATAGCTCTACCTATGCATTCTACTTCTTTTTAGGAAGTTCTCAATTGCCTGAAAAAAATATCTCTTTGTCATTTGTGGAGTTCTTCAAGAGTTATCTGCTGCATCTCAGCTGGCATTGCCTCCATTTGAAAGCTGATTCATAATCTGTTGTCAAGGACACTGGAGGTGGCCTGGTCCTCCAGAAGTTGATGCTGCTCCCCAAGGTCTATATCAGTGTTTTTCAACCTTTCTTATCTCATGGCACACTTGAACCTATAGTTAAACTTCCAGGGCACATTTAAATTATGTTGATCAAAAAAAAAAGAGAGTGAAAAAGGAATATTTACTATTCCGGGAACTTCTTTTGAAAATAATTTAATTAATGATCTTTAAAAATTTTCACGCACACCTAAGTTCCTCTCACAGCACACTGGTTGAAAATAACTGGTCTACAGGGATGCTGCCAGCATTTATTGCTGAGCGCACTATTGCAAAGGCTAAAATAGCTATGGTACTCCAACAAGTCATACCACAGAGAGTCTTGGGCACTGAAGCCAAGTCTATTAAAGTTGCTAATAGGTCATGAACACGGCAAGGTTACATCAAGTACTCTGTAACGTTCTCTGTTCTGCAATGATGGTGTGTTTCAAGCCAAAATGATAGGAAATAACTTTCCCCTTTGTGAACTTGCTGTTTTAAATGCTTTGAGCTTTATGCTTTCAAAATGTTAAGGAATTTACAGTTCCAGCCTCCGTTTGTTATGGTCTAGCTCAAGCGCCTTAGTGGTGAAATGTGTGCATGTTAGAGCAAAAGGAAACAAATGAAGAAACAGACTGGGGTGGTTAGCAAAGGGCAACATGTTCATTTTTCACTGCATTCTGTGTGAAGAAATGACAAATCCGTTGTGGACTTGGTCTCTTTTTTTCCACAGGATGAATTCCTTCCAAAACGGCTTTAGAAATCCTTGTAAAATTCAACCTCCTGGAAGTTCTACCCTTAAATTTCCCGTTACGTCTATGTATTGATAGCTTAGCTCAAGTTAAGAGATAAGATCTCAGCACGGCACCTGCACCCTATCACCTAAAAGAGGATTTTGAATACTGCAGGCTTCATTGACAGCATCTCAATCAAATACAGGGTTATTATATGGCAGCTACAGTGACTAAATAAATCTCAAACGTGTAATTTAGTATGGGGAATATATTTTGGGATTTTTTTCTATCTTTTTACAGTAAGAGAACAATCCTATTTACAAGATTATTTTCAAGTTAACGAGTGTAGAGTTTAGTGTACTCTGATTGGCAAAACAAAGGAAAAGTAAAGAGGTTAGAACACTGATGTAAAAGACAAAGCTTTGGAGGAGAGATAACGGAGATAGGTACACCTTACAAATTCTGTTATTCAAGAGTAAAAAAAAATATTAGAAGCAGATAAGATAATTAATAACATAATAGAAGAAAACTTTCCTGACTTAAAGAAATATCTCGTCCAACCTGGGCATGGTGGCTTATGCTTGTAATCTTTTTTTTTTTTTTTAATTAAATCATAGCTGTATACATTAATGCAATCATGGGGGTACAATGTGTTGATTTTATATACAATTTGAAATATTTCCATCGAAATGGTTAACATAGCTTTCATGGCATTTCTTAGTTATTGTGTTCAGACATTTATATTCTACATTTAGTAAGTTTCACCTGTACCCTTCTAAGAAGCACCGTAGGTGTGGACGCACCGATTACCCAATTACAGCACAAGAATATGGGGAAAGGGGCAAGGGAGGAGAGGAAAGGGGAAGGATGAGTGGGGGGAGAGTAATCGGTGGGTCTGTACCTGTAATCTTAGCCCTCTGGCAAACCAAAGTGGGAAGGTTACTTGAGGTCAGGAGTTCAAAGCCAGCCTGGACAACATAGTGAGTCCTTGTCTCTACAAAAGAAGAAGAAGAAGGAGGAGGAAGGGGGAGGAGAAGAAAAGGATTAGCTGGATGAAGGTGTGTGCCTGTAGCCCTAGCTACCTGAGAGGCTGAGGCATAAGGATCACTCGAACCCAGGAGTTTGAAGTTGTGGTCCAGTCTGAATGAATTAGCAATATCCTGTCTCAAAAAACAAAACAAAACAAGTAAAAAAATCACTTCATCATACTTATTAAAAGGTATCAGGAAGTTTAAATCAATGATATATATTTAAGTGTACTTTTATAAAAGTGCTTATGCCTGAGCTCAGTCCCTGAAGATTTTGATTTGAGAATGGAGTGATATGTCGATAACTGTATTTTTTGATAACTATATTATAAAAAATGTTTACAAGCAACTCTAATAAGCATCCATATGTTGAGAAAGATTCTTCTACGCCTGCTTTTTTTAACAGAAAATAATAGCATGCACCTTGTTTCTGACGAAGGAAAAAGAAGAGGAGGAAAGGAAGGAAGGAAGAAGAAGGAGAAAAAACAAGCAAGCAAAATAGAAGCAAAATTTAGGGATATAATAGGGTCTTCATATAGTGATTAAGAAAATGCCATGAAGGCTATGTTTTACAGTTCGACCAAAATATTTCAGATCCTATATGAAGTCAGCACATTGTGCCCCATGATTGCACTAATGTACACAATTATGATTTAATAAAATTATAAAAAAATAATTTGGATAAGAAAAAAGGAAGATTACTCTTAAAGAAAAACAAAAGTATAAATCTTAGCACAAAGATCAATGAGATATCACTATATACTCAAGTAAATAGTTAAAATTAAAAAGATTGTCAATTCCAAGTACTGATGAGAAGTAGAGGCACTGGTACTCCTATGCATTATCAATGGGAATATAATTTGGTAAAATGACTGGGCAGTATTTATTAGAGCTGAACAGACATATAGTAACACACAGAAATTCTACTCCTTGGTCTGTTACACAACAGAAATATTATTTTTACATGTGGAGCCAAAGATATCTGAGAATGTTCAAAGCAGTATTATTGGCAACTATAAACACTTAGCATGCAGTAATGATAGAATGGTCAAATAAATGATGATACATTTCATTCATGCAATAGACTATAATACACAAACAAGAATAAATGAAGTACATGTAACATAGCAATGTGAACTAATCTCAAAAACATATTACTTTTTTAAAACCACACAAAAGAGGAAGCACTCTATCATTCCATAAATAGACAGGAAAAAAACAGACTTTTTTGAAAATTTATCTTAATATGTGCTCATGATTCATGCATTTTTCTGTATGTATGTTATTTTTCAATACAAAGTTTACTTAAATAGTAAATAGAACATGACAGGAAACATTTCTTATGGTTACAAAAACAACAAATAGAAAAAGCAAAAATAGTTATATGTAGTTTATATTAAATTTATTTTATTTTATTTTATTTTATTTTTTGAGACAGAGTCTCACTTTGTCACCCTCAGTAGAGTGCCATGGCATCACACAGCTCACAGAAACCTCCAACTCCTGGGCTTAAGCGATCCTCTTGCCTCAGCCTCCCAAGCAGCTGGGACTACAGGCACGTACCACAATGCCCGGCTGCTTTTTGTTGCAGTTGCCATTGCTGTTTCAGCTGGGCAGGGCCGGATTTGAACCTGCCACCCTGGGTATATGGGGCCGAAGCCCTATTCACTGAGCCACAGGTGCTGCCCTATATTAAAATTAAGAAGAGGAGGAAAGGGCAGCTCAAATGAGCTAAATCTTAATCTTATCTATGAAGTACATACACATTATATAAAATTAACAAATCAATAAAAAGTATATAGTCTGATCATACTTTTCAATCCTTGAGTTCCCTTTACCAGACAATCCAGCTCAAATATTCTGATGTGATTCAAACTTTGTGTCAAAATAGCTGAAAATGTTGAAATGTTGACTAGCTTCTTTAGATGAAGGGACGGGAGGAGGGGAATATATTCTTTATTGGAAGCAAAACACAAATCAGTATCTCAATAAACTAGTCTGCATCCATAAGACTAAAAGGAAGGCAAGGTCAACTTATTGATCTTTCTGGAAAAAGAAAAAGACATAAAGGGATGTATGCGAAATTACACTGTATAATGTATGTATGTACACATTTTAAGACATCTATAAACTTGGTTATTTAAGAAAACAAAATAGTACATCAAAATTAATACATAGGAGACCAAATTGTGGACTAATGTCTATCCAAACTTTCTTGTAGGATAGAAGTTTGCAAACTACAGTCCACAGGCCAAATACAGCCCAGCAGCTGGTTTGTAAGGCTCATGATCTACGAAGAATTTTACATTTTTAAATAGTTGGGGAAAAGATGAAAAGGAGAATAACATTCTGTGGCATAGGAGAATTGTAGTATAATTTTTTTTTTTTTTTTTGAGACAGAGTCTTAATCTGTTGCTCAGGCTAGAGTGTTGTGGTGTCAGCCTAGCTCACAGCAACCTAAACTCTTGAGTTCAAGTGATCCTCCTGTCTCAGCCTCCTGAGTGGCTGGGACAACACGTGCCCACCACATCAACTGGCTAATTTTTCTATTTTTAGTAGAGCTTGGGTTTTGCCCTTGCTCAGGCTGGTCTGGAACTCATGACCTCAAGCAATCCATCCTGTTTGACCTTTCAGAGTGCTAGGATTATAGGCATGAGTGAAATGTATATTGCAGGGTCCATAAATAATGTTTTATTGGTAAAGAATCCTACTCATTCTGTTTTTTTTTGTTGTTTGTTTGTTTTCTTTTGTTTCATTTTTTCAGAGACAGAGTCCTGCTTTGTTATCCAGGCTGAAGTACAGTGGCATGACCACAGCTGAAGCAGCCTTGAACGTTTAGTTTCAAGTGATCCTCATACCTCAGCCTCCCAACTTGTGGGGCCTACAGCCACATGCCACCACACCTGGATAATTTTATTTTATTTTTTATTTATTTTTTATTTTTGTAGAGACAGTCTCACTTTATCACCCTCTGTAGAGGCTGTGGCGTCACACAGCTCACAGCAACTTCCAACTCCTGGGCTTGGGTGATTCTCTTGCCTCAGCCTCCCAAGTAGCTGGGACTACAGGCACCCACCACAATGCCTGGTCATTTTTTTGTTTGTTTGTTTTGCAGTTCGGCAGAGGCTGGGTTTGAACCCGCCACCTTCAGCACATGGGGCCGACGCCCCACTTGCTGAGCACAGGCACCGCCCAACACCTGGATAATTTAAAAAACTTTCTCGTGAAGACAGTTGAGCTATATTGACTAGGCTGGTCTTGAAATCCTGGCCTCAAGTGATCCTCCTGTCTTGGCCTCCCATATAATGCTGACCTTATAGGCATGAGCCACCTCTCCTGGCCCTCTTGCTTCTTTTCTATAAGGTCTGTCACTGCCTTTGTGCTGCAATAGCAGTGTTGAAAATTCCTATAGATATTATTTGGCCCTCAAAGCCTATAATACTTACCTTCTGAACTTTTACTAAAAAAAAAAAAAAAAAGCCATCTCTTGCTCTAAAACAAGGAAAACGTTCTAAGTATCAGTTATTAGCTATTATTGGTAGACAATAAACGCTGCTGTGTTATAGAGCTCTTAGTGACATCATCACCACTTCCAGCAAATAACTTACTAAAGGTTAGATGCAAATAGACACACACAGACATGCTTATGCTTGTACATGCTTTACCCAAAATATTTTTTGAAATACGGCAAGTAAGTAGCTCATTTTTGATTTGCTAATATTTAGATATGTCCCAGATATGCCTCGGGTTTGTTGGGGGAGGTTATTCCTCACAGTTTGGTTATTTTTTAATAAAGAAACAATTGCTTCTATACAAAGGAAAACATACCCTGCTACAGCTGTATCAACAGAATATTCCTTTCTTTTGGAATGCAGCTGACATTGCATGTCAAGTTTGACATACTTGGCCAATGATGCAAAATACGACCTCCATTGCCCATGAGCATAAACTTGGAAAACTCCCCCTGAACAAAATTTTTAGGAAGCTGTAGACTGGAGGGTATAATTGTGGTTCTTTCATTTATTTTTCTGTAAAATATTTGACTGAACCTAAAGAGTGTTCAATCTTTTAAAACATTTATTTTTTCTTATTTAGATCCATGTAAGCACTAAAGAATTATAATTCAAATTAAGTATTAAACGACTCATGGTCCATATAAAGGAAAATGCTGGACAATTATTTTCTGTTGAACTAAACTTTTCTCTATATACCCACTTATTCAAATAAACACTACTAGTTTTTAGCATTCATAAATTCTCATATTGAATAATAAGAATAATAATATCCCCATGTTTCAAGTGTGTTCTTAGATAATGCCATCTAAACATCCCAGATCCCAGGTCTAAAAATATCAGCAGCAAAGTAATTACTGTTTAATCTTCCTGGTCTATACCAGCAAATACCTTGTTATAAAAACGTGCTAAATTTTGAAGTTTTCTTTGTTTTACTTCAAACAATTGTAGTTTGCCTACAGCATATTGACAAGTAGACAAGCTATGTTTTCTGACTCCTAGAAGAATTAAACAAAATTTATATGCATGTACAGCTGAAGGCTGATACGCACCTGTCTAAATAAATAGTCACAGTTTAATTTATATGTACTCCAAAGAGGTACTAAGGCTGCAGCATTCAGTGAGTTGCATTCTCTATACAAGCTTTCCTAAATTAAAATGCAAATTTAACTTTATCCATAGTTCCTGGAAAGAACACAGTGTAACAGAGTTATTACTGCATGCATTAAAATATTTTCCTAGTAGGTCTAAAGCACAGTATGGCAAATGGAAAACATTTTACACAGTCCTTCACTTCTTCAAGCTGTTGAAAGCATCCTATGTGCTTACGTTTACCCCCAAAGTCAAGGGTCCATTGTGACATGTTACTTAAATCCTCTTTCTGTTGAAACTATACAGCTTTACATGATAAATATACTTTAAAGAAAAAAGGATGAGTAATGTTTCCTTCAAGCATCACTGAATTTACTACTAAATTCTGCAAATCACAGAGGGACTCTACATATGTAATTTCTCCTAGGACTTCCTCTTCCTTTCCACAGGAAACATCACGGGGTTCCACCAGGTCTCATTCTCTAGTCACTTCCTCCTGTTTGACTGACATGGAGTGTTAGAATTAGGTTACTCGTTAGAAGGAACACCTCCAAACTATTGCTTATTGTCTTGATGTCAACACCTAAAGACATCATTTGTGGTTTCCTCTCAAAAAAAAAAAAAAAAAAAGAAAGAAAGTTAAAGACTAAAAAGCTCAGAATTTCTGAAATCAGTCTTCATAGACTGAGTTCTTTCCAGTTACTCAGAAGGAAATGTTATTGCCACTGTAGATTTCAATGATTCATAATCTTAAATTATTGTTCCGAAATGTCAGCCCAAAGAATATTAAAAGTGTTTCCAACTCATTGCACCAAAGCGAAAGAATTGGCAGCATTTCTGTTTTCTTGGACTTCAAGTGTTCTGGAGAATCGCACTGATGGGAATTTGGAAGCAGTTATTTGGATGCATGCTGCAAATCTCCCATCTCTGAGTTGATGATGGATGTCAGTGGAGTTTGTGGCTGGACAGCAGTACCCCACATCAAGGAGATTTATGGCGAGGATGCGTTTAGTACTATTCATGAACCACTTAACAAGCTTCAGCCAAGGATACAATACGGCCTTTGTTTATAGTCCCAGGAGCTCTTTAGAGGGCTTTTGAAAATTGAAGACTTTTTTGATAAATGGTAGATGGTCTTTAGGTGGGCCTGAAAGCTGTAAGCATATTTTCCTGTGAGCTTGAAGAGTACTACATTTCATCCTAACTTCCCTGTTTCCTCAATAAAAAATTATCAGATATTCTGCTGGTATTTTATTTTGCTATTGTTCTGCTACATTAAATAACCAAGAGGGACACATTTTTGAGAAAAATGTTCATTTCCCTCTCTATTACAGGAAGTTGGAGCATCTTAACAGGCTATCCAGACTATTTGAACAGAAATGAAGCAACATATGTCTGAAACTGTCTTTCGTATTATATTTTTATGTTTATGACCCACATTCTTCTCAATGAATTGTTATTTATGGCAACTTATGTGGATAATAGTTTTGACTTAACTGAGAACTTCAAGTTCCACAGCTCACTGAAAGATCTGAGAATCAAGACAATTGCACTAGGGCAGATTTTTGTATTAAATTAGGAAAAAGGTTCCTCTCGTGCTCTTAGTATGAGAGAAAGCAGTGACATAACTGATTGAACTGTTAACTAGGGGCAATAGATGACATATTTAGACAGAATATTTTTTCTGAGCTATTTGCAAAGAAACTACCTTCAGAATGTGACCATAATAACAAGCAAGAAATAAAGACATTTTTATTTCAGTGAAAGTACAGGTAGGACAAGATAATCATCTCATGTTACCTAATTCTTAAAAATGATTCCTGAGGCATGTTTATTCAATCCATATTATGGTCACTTTGCCTGTGTTCTTGAATTATAATGCTTGAGCCTACAGATTGCAATTTTAAAAACAGGCTTACAGTTGGAGGTACAATTTCATTGAAAACTGTGGCTTATAGGCTTTATTTTATACGCGATGCGCTTTATGCAAACTACTTCATGTCACACCGAGTTCTTTGCTTTCAAGACCATCTTTCCTCTTAGTTCAATGATGGAGTTTCAGTCAAGCCACAAGAGCTAGAGCCTCAGATTTCCTGTCCATCAGCAACATCTAATAGGATTCCAGTGTAGAGTCAACTGGCAAAATCATCCGTCTCCAATCATTATTTTTCAGATGTAAATAAGGAAGCCCAGAGACCAAATGACATCACAGTTTGTGAGTGATGCAATTCATTACAGGAGTTTCTAAATCTGTCTCTTATCAACTCCAGAAACACTCTACAGTGGTTTAAGAGCCCTCTGACATAGTCAGCAAAGCTACTAAATAGTGGGCCCCCAGAAAGTACATTTTTAAGAATTGCATCATCTGTTATCTGCTTGAAATTTAGGCTATAGCAGTATTAACATGTAGAAATTTAAATATGGCCTGGCTTTGGGG
This sequence comes from Perodicticus potto, assembly GCA_963574655.1. Lineage (NCBI taxonomy): Eukaryota > Metazoa > Chordata > Mammalia > Primates > Lorisidae > Perodicticus > Perodicticus potto. The sequence goes on along the minus strand of CAUYRH010043475.1, from coordinate 9,630 downwards.
AAAAAAGAGTAAAATCATCATAAGCAATCTACTAGTTAGATATTGAAACTATACCACTGTTAGTAATCCTTCCAGAAAAAAATAATAAAATAATTTGAACATTAATACATAAAACTGGGGCAGATAGAAAAGATAAGAAAAGAAGGTTTCCTAAAACCTTATAATAATCCTTTCTGCTGTTCTCTTACGCCTCCTGTAGGCACTAATTCTTCAAGAGAATGCCAGAAGGTTAGATGAGACTTCCTTGGATTTGCTGAGTGGGAAGCCCCTTCATGTGGTGTGATATAGCAACAGTTACATCATAAAATCTAGCAAGTAAACAGGAGCTAATATTTGCAAAGAGGAAAGTCAATCTGGAGTTCATGAGAGGTGTTTGGTTTGCACCTCAAATAAGCCAAGTGGGTGGTCAACTAATTAACATGGTCTTCCTTAATTGTTGACATCAATTGTTATTAGTACATAAAATTAGGGATTTTGCTAGACCAGCGTTTTAAATGTGAAGAAAGATTGCTAGGAAGGTATTCATTTATTAACTCCTGTGGCCAGTCAATGACAGCTCTCCCTTGTGCAATGAAAATGGTTCATTTTTTCACTGTAGCTGTGGGCGTTGAGTCTCTACCCCCACTTTTTAAAAAACTCTATTCCTTCAAATCTTTAAACTAATAACCTATATTGTATACAGCAAGAGCGCTTAAAAGCAAAGATGCTGACAGTCTGTAGATAAAGGAAGCAAGCCTTTCCATTGCTTTTCTGACCCTGTTAAGGCAGCGCTTGTAACACGCAGATATGACAATGTTCACTGGTAAAGGCAATGTGAGCGACCGCCAGCAGAGGCACTTACCTAACACTATCTAGGCCTGATATTATACTCACATTGAAATGTAAACATTTGTAAAACCATTTTCAGTGAAGTGGCCGGCCACTCTCTGCAAAACGTAGCTTCTTCTCCTTAAGAAACAAATGATTTCGTTTCCTAATTTAAAATTTATCTTCTTAAAGTAACATTTGTGGTTTTCTTTGGTTTGTGTTTGTTTGTTTGTTTGTTTTACTTGTATGAAAGATCACGGCAAATAGTCCAAAGATTTCAAAAGTATTGCAGGCTTTCCTACTGAAACGTGCTGGGGCGTACATTGCTGACGCAAATTCCTTCTTATCATTCTTCTTCTTTCTTGAGAAGGGCCTGTCGACTCAAAAACTGTGCCCCACTTTCTGGTTCCAGTTGTAGACAGATCACTGGGCTCATTCTAGGTGAAAGCCATGGAGAAATGGAAGTAAAAATGGAGAGCAGCACAAAACTTCTTCCCAATGAGAACATATCAAAGAATAATAAAACCAGCCATATGCTAACTTTAATTATTTTCTTTAATCCATAGTCACTTAAGGAAGGTTACTACTGGACACCAAACAAGGTAATTTAGGAAAAAAAATTTTTTTTAGGGTTTTATTTATTTATTTATTTTAAATACACGTATTTTATTATTCTTCATTACATTCCTCCCTCCCCCGTGGTAAGACAGAATTTATTTACAGAAAAGAATACAGAAAACACTAAAGCGTCTGGTAGAGGGAGAGAATTCAAGTGGGGAGAGAGAAGCTCTCTCCGTTTCTCTCCTGGTCCTCCCTGTCTCCTCCTTTAGGCCTTTAGTCTCAGGGTATATATAGGTGTATGGGTTTCTCGGCCAGGAAACGAATGAATACAGTCCCTTCCGCCCGGGGCAAGGTGAATTGAGTGTATCAATGAATGGATACAGTCCATTCATGGAATTGGAAAAACTTTTTTAAAGGAAAAAGAAAACCTGATCTCTGCTGTCAGAGAGCTGGTATGGCAAATACCTGATAATACTGTAGTGCTTGCTATGTTCCATGTACAGCTCAAAGAGCTTTACAAAATTAACAATTTAACTGTCTTATCAAGCCAACAGTATAGGAACTATCATGGTCTCCACTTTACATATGGAGAGCTAGAGCATAGAGAGATCCAATAATTGGCTTGATCTCACACAACTGATAAAAAAGAGCTAAGTTTCAGAACCAAAACTGGGAAGTTTGGCTTCAAGCCTCCAGGGTCGTACCCATCACAGCACACTAACACTTACTTACCTGACAGTAGATTTCTCAGGAGAAAAGAGATGCCAGTGACAGGGAGAGGTGGGGGGGAGTGGGGGGAGTGGGGGTGGGGAGGTGGGGGGGTGGAGATGGGTAGAATGGGAGTGGATGGCAGAAAAGGTAGAAGGAGTTTTTGGCCGAACATGCTCAAAGAAGAATTTCAAAGCAAAAGGAATATGAGTGGAAACTTAAAATCTGACTAATGAACCCTAGAATTAATCAAAGAAGTCTTCTAGACAGTTTGGAAATTTTTCCCTCCTTAAAATTTCTCTACCTATACACATATGTTGTTGTGTGAACCGTTTCCTTTGTACCAGTTTTTCAGCATCCTGAAAATTCTCACTTTCTGAAAGTAAAGCTGTTCCATAATTACAATTCAGTTTATCTAAAAAATGTTATTGTACCTCCCAAAATATATATATCATCTCTCCATAGCAATAATTATTTTGGTAGTCAGTTAAATACTTTGCTTAATAAGTGGGAACTGCTTTGCTTCTAGGCTTTATCTGGGCGAATATAGTAAAAGGAGGGCATTTTTTGTTTTCTGTTTTTATTTTTTTGTTTTTCTTCTTGTTCTCTTCAGTTTGGCGAGAATTATCTTACAGTTTCATAATCGCAATTTGCACTTCAATGGTCAGAAAATCTGAACTTCCTTTGCTTTGGAAAGCTAGTAAGAATGAAAAATGAGAGAAAAGGATGGATTTTTAAAGGTCTATTTCTAAAAACTTCCATATAGACAGGACAAAGGAATGGTATTGGCAGAACTCAGTATTTAAAATGACAAGATTGGAGAGGGGACATTTTGCACCTCTTCATAGGCAAAAGCAGCCTCTCTTCCTTCCCTTTCTTCCTCCACAATAAATTTCTCTGCGAACCAGAAGCCAACTATTTTGAGAGATGGGATATTGAACTGTAGGATAGCGGGGAAAGTCATGTAGCTGATATACTGTGAAGGGAGCAACTGAGCAGTGGCTTTAACTGATAACTCCTAGTTTTCTGTGGGCTCATTAGCACAAACACTATGGAACGGGCAGGCCACTGTTCTAATCAGTACGGTAGTAGGTTAGGCATCAGGCATTAGGGTTTCCAGAAATTGGACCCCGGGTAGCTCTTACAGCTAGAGCCTATATCTTATTTCACTGTCCTAAACCACTGGAAAAAAAAAATAACAGCCACAGCATGTTTAATTTTACTGAGATATAAGTGTTCAGGAGAAAATATTTTAAAATCATTTTTGAACTTTCATTAATATGTTTAGTAATCTCTTGAGAAATTGGCAAGGCAGCCAATGAGAATGTGAGGATTGCAAACTTTGGATTTTAATGAGGCAAATTCTTGTTTGCTTTGCAGTCAGACACCTGCAGTGTCACAAGGTAAAGATTAATAATTTATGTTCTAATTTGTTCCATTTTGATAAATTATTTTCTGCCTCTAAATTTTATTTGCTAGAACATGATTATCCTTTTCCACTTTCTGTGGGCTAAGTGAAATTTCAGGATTCAATCCCATAGTCACCTTATCCTACCATGAAATAATGAAAATAACATAAAAATCCACCAGGCAATTTCACAACTCATGAAGTAGGAAAGTTTAAGTAAGTCTTCTGGTTGACAGCTTTTAACAAAAATAGCAAGTGGCATACCATTAATCAAGTTATTGGATATGTCATAAAAAGAAGGAATTGGAGGAAAACACAACTATTTCCACGGCATGCTAAAGACAGTTCTGTCTGCAGGTATTCTTCTGAAGCCTCCATGCTGAGGACCTTTTGTCCAAGGCATTTTGAGGAGGTCTCCTGTGAGCGCTTTTCATTAATCACCAGCGTCATCTACACGGGAGTGTCCTGAAGGGAGTGGAGGAAAGTCTTGTGTTGAGAGACCTTTAGAAGCAGATGACAAGCCACCCCCAGCACCAAGACGGGGTCATGTAGAGTGGAAATATGAGATCCTAACCCTTGACCTCCTTGCCTCTTTATTTTGATCCCTTTGACAATGCACATTGGCAGGCACAAGCAGGGGTAAGTCCTTCCCTCTTTTGTTAGGCTTGGGAAAAACTCAGGGCAGCTTACTGTGACTCCCACCTAAGGGCTTGCCTGGTTTTTAATTAGAATTACAACGCACACCATATTTTTTCAAATCGTGGTTTTTAAAATGATCCCAGCAACAACGCATTTCTCAAATTTCCATAGTGAAAAGGACATAAGTTACAAGGAGCCATTATTTTGGGAATGGAATTTTTCTAGGCGATCCGTTTTGATATTTAGAATTCTGTTTCTTTTGTCCCTTATCATTTTAATGTTTTTTGAAGTGATTTCACAAAGGGACACAGATCATGAAAGGGTTGTAGGAAGGAACACCATAGCTCTTGGAGGAGCAAGATTAATTTTATTCATGTACAATTTTACAATCCTGGAGAAATAACCAGAATAAAATTATTACAATTTCTCATAGAACTTTCTATTTAATTGTATGTAAACTTATAGCAAAAAAGTTTTAGACACACCTTCTTTTCTAAAACCACACTTTGTTCTACTTAAGGCTCAAATACATTTAATAGATTCCGAGATTCTAAAAGCTTGTGTATTTGTTGATCCATTCAAGTAAGTTGCCATGGACTTTTGTCCGAAGAAAATTAAAAACGTGGGCGGTGCCTGTTGCTCAAAGGAGTAGTGCACCAGCCCCATATACCGGAGATGGTGGGTTCAGACCCAGCTCCAGCCAAAAACTGCAAAAAGAAAAAAAAAGAAACAAAAGAAAGAAAATTAACATGACATACAAAGAAGCTGTGGAGCAAATGTCACGTGGCTTTGGTTCTAACAATCTGAAGAAGAATAAGCAGACATTTAGTAGTCAACTGACTTTCTGGTACATAATATTAATCTTAGGGAAAAAACATCCATATTTTCTACTTTTTCCTAGAGAAATATGTTTTCCTATATCCTTCTTTCTGTCTTCCATCATCACTTCCTCTGGCTCCTACACAAACGAAAATATTGAACTCAATTTTACTTGAGTTTTTAATTAGAATTGTCCTACTGGTTAGTATTAATATCCCATAATTTATCCAAACTTTGTCAAAAGGTACTTGGGATTATTATGAACTTGATGATGGAAAATGTAGTGTCAAAAGCAGCCAAAAAATTTTCATTTGTTTGATTTTAGCTGAGGTTCAAATACAAGCAACAAAGTGAAATATTTGAATTATGTAGTTGAATTTTTAACTATGACTCTCGCATTTCATGAGTAAAACAAAGTTTACAATAGTGTTGTTTGATTACTTACTGTACTCATAAATGTCACATAACTACTTCCTCAATTAGTTTCATAGCCAAAAATAAATGTGATACTTTTCTTTGCCTCGGGACTCACAACTCCTTGACTCAGCCTCCTGGAGAAGAATGATGCAGTTTGTCATTCATGGAAACAAGCCAGGTCTATGAAAATATTTTGAATGTGCCATGTTTTCACCTCAATTAGATAAAGTAAAATATGTGCAAAAGTAGTATTAGGAGAGAGAATTATGGAATCTAAGGTGAAACTTCCAAATATAGACCTCCTGGATGCAGTTCGAAATTAGGTCTGGAATTCAAGAAATTTAAGCAGTTATCCCTCCAAAAACGACAGTCAAACTTAGGTGAAATGACATGTTTGCAAAGGAGATAGTTTGGGAAGAAACATATGACTAAACATATGACTATAGGCAACATCTCTCTATATTTGAGATGCCACAATATTAAAGACAAATCGCTGCTTGTGCCAGACTTGAAAATAGCCAACATGCACCTTTAGTTTAGAAAAATGTTCTCTCTGCTAATATACTACTTCTCTTCATGTAATCCAACAGACTTCATAAATCGAAAGATGTCAACAATGTCTACTGAGGAAAGACATCACTCATGCCTATTTCATTTTTTTTTTTTTGAAAAGGCTCAATTTCCAGTTAAAGAAGTTAGATTTGCCTGTGCTTGCTATTTCCTCTCCACTTTCCATTAAGGCCTCCCTCTCTCAAATATTTTCTTTCCATTTGTCTTCAACTCTTCTCCTTCCTCACTGGCTGAAGTCTTCATCACCATTTTAAAATGTTCACTTCTGGCTCAGCGCCTGTGGCTCAACTGGCTAAGGCACCAGCCACGTACACCTGAGCTGGTGGGTTCGAATCCAGCCTGGGCCGCCAAACAACAATGACGGCTGCAACCAAAAAAAAAAAAAAAAAAAATGGCAGGGCATTGTGGCAGGCGCCTGTAGTCCCAGCTACTTGGGAGGCGGAGGCAGGAGACTTGCATGAGCCCAGGAATTGGAGGTTGCTGTGAGCTGTGATGCCATGACACTCTACCCAGGCGACAGCTTGAGGCTCTGTCTCAAAAAATTAAATAAATAAATAAATAAATAAAAACAAAAATGTCCACATCTCTCCAGTTTAAAAGCAAACGAATAAAACAATTCCTACTCTCACTCCAGCTTCTACCATATTTCTCTCCTTTCTTTTGCAGCTCAAATTCTGGAATTTGGTGTCTATAATTCCACACATCACTTCATGTGCACCCATGACAATCAGGCTTCTGTCTTAACAAACCCACTGGACTCCCTGATAACTTGGTGCTCGATCCAGAGCCTCCCTTGCCTCTACCGCATTTGATGTGGTTGACCAGTGTCCCTTCTCTGGACTCCTCTGACGGCACAGCCTGCTGAATCTTCCCTTCTTCTTTTTCTGCAAACTTTACATTTTGAAGTAATTAAAAACATGCAAAAATAGCAGAAATAGAGCAAATAATGTCCTTTTCCCGGATTCAGCAATGTGTCATATTTTACCACTTTGGCATGGACATTCTCTCTCTCTTTCTCCCTTCCTTTCCAGACAGACAGACAGAAAGGTAGCTATAGCTAATGATGTAGGTATAGAAATACTATTTTTGACTGAACATTTTGAGCTTGGCCTATGCACATGACTCCTTTTTACACCCCCAGCACTTCCATCGGTATCTCCTCAGAACAAGAACTTTCTCTTACATATTCACAGTATCATTATAAAACTCTTGAATTTAGTGTTAAGATTAAACTATGACCTAATATAATTCATTTAAAAATGTCTAAAATGTTATGCTAAAAATGTTATAGCATTTTTTCCAGGACAGGATTTTCTGGAATAGAAAATAGCTGAATGTCTCTTTTAGGCTGTTTAATATGGACCAGTTCCTCAGTCACCCTTTGATTTTCCATGTCATTGACACTTTTGAAGAACATGAGACAATTGTTGTATACAATTTCCTTCAATTTGAGTTCTCTGGTGTTTCCTCAATATTAACTTCAACTTTTAAATATTATGGGTTTGAAAGCTACATAATGAATTCACGTAATATGCTTTCCAGGGTATCAAATCTGGTGGACCGTATGTTCATTTACCCCTCATCAGTGACATCGATTTGGACCACCTGGTTAAAGCTTTGCCCAATTTCTCCAGTGTGTATTTATTATTTCCCCTATAATCTCCCCAGTGATACTCAGGTATCATTTTTATGTAACTATATTCTATAAAGTTGCTGTGAATACTGAATTAGCAAACACTGAAGCATTGCTGAATCAGGGTAGGGTTCTGGTGAGCCTTTCATCACAACATTTTTGTCAGGCAATAAGTACATAACTTCAATTTACATAGGTTTTGGTTTAAAGACAATTTAGTGTTTAATTGTCTTTAATTTATTTAAGACAATATTTAATATAGTTGATCCATTAACATTAAGCACACAGCCACCAGCCACCAGGACAGTCACTCATGACTGCAGGAAGTTTGTCTGACACATTTATTTTGTCTATAAGGCATATTACAACTTCACGCTTAGGGATACCAGAAAGATAGTTCATCATCACACTTTGGGGCACTTCAAACGACCAACAAAATAACCAACCAAAAGCACAAGAGCACAAAAATACAAAGACCTGTCACTAACTACACCACAAACGCATGCTTATTAATGATAGAAGAGCTGAAGTAAGAAGGCAGAGTGTTGCCCTGCTCCACCTCAGCTGCAAACGTGTGCATTAGGCAACTCAAATTTTTCACTGCCATTGAATATTCATAAGTAACTTCAGCAGCCATGGATATTGTTTGGGGATTACAAATAAATTTTAGTAAGCAGGTGATTTGCAAGTATAGAATCTGGGAATAATGAGGATCAACTGTAAGAAGTAATGTCGGGCAACTCTTAATTCATGTTATATAAATATTCTGAACCTCATTTAACCACCCTCCTCACCCTAGATTTACCGTCCATTTTTTCCTTAATGAATTTTTACAATTGTAATTACAAAATGGTGATTTCTAAATCTACTGTTCTTTCTATACATATTACGCAACACCTCACTGCAAAGAACAAATTTCCCTTCTCTGCTATCTACCTGTGTATCTACCTATCTGTCTACTTATTATTACCAACAGGGGACCACGATCTAATTTTATTTAGTTAGTTATAATATATTACTATGGTTCGGGCCCATGAGAGTTTCTTCAAGTTCTTCTCCTGGATCCTTGTGACATTTTCAGAGTTTCTTCTCCTGGATCCTTGTGACATTTCCACATTAATTTTTCAGTACTTCTTTCTGGCACCAAAGACACTTCAGGCTCATCTATCTTTCTTTATCTTGAAGTCAGACATTTTCCCAAGGGACCTTAGTTTACTTTAATTAGAAATGTTCAGTGCAGAATGTTTCCTTCTTTTCTTGATGCCCTTTCTCAATCTCTGTATAGACTTGTCTTCTTCTGCCAGCCTTCACTTGTACAGATCTTAAGTTTTTACCCTAGGCCTCTCCTCTTTTCAATAATAATTTCTAAATAATTTTGTCTCTTCCATGGCTGTGTCTCTCCTTTGAATGCTAGAGCTTCCTATCCAACTTCTAAGTTACTTTTGCCACTGTGAATACACTTGAAATGAGTATAACTAGTTCCTAAAATATCACAGGTGGTCAATGAACGAACAATGATTTAGAGATCTAATCACTCCAAATTGTGCTTTTATTCTGTATATTCTACTTTTAAGCAAATTATCTGGCCTTCAATCAATCTGACATATGTAATAATAATTCATCATGATGTTCCTATTGTGGCACGTTTCTTATTTCTAGAAGTTTTACTACTATAAATTTTTTAATAAATTCTTCATCGAGATCAACAAATAGGTTTGCCACACAAAATGGGACACTATGTACAATAGGCATTTTAGTTTAACAATGAATAATGTTTTAGGAAAATATTTCTCAAATACATTTTAAAATTCCAATGTTTATCTGAAATTCAAATGTGACTGATGTCTTATATTTTTATTGTAAATCTGGCAGCCCTATCAATACATTATAAATACTTCTCCTCAAAGGAGTATAAACTATGAAGTGATTATGGCACTCTCAAGGTAGAAATAAAAGTAAAATTGTGTTGAAAATGTATCAAATGCGCGTTCTTCTTAGCAAAGTATCTCAAGAATGGAAGAAAAAGTATCCAATGTATTCAGCCCTACTATGAAGCTAATTTATAGCT